>JAGYHY010000152.1:0-15038 GCA_024244165.1 Ascosphaera acerosa | reverse complement strand
GCGACAAGGACGGGGTATAACCTCAGAGTCTTGCACATCCCCACCGGAGGCGTGCTTGGTGCGATTGCGCTGATTGCTCTCGGCGTCGGCATGCGCATCGAGAGGGCGAAGCTCCCAGGATGGAACCCCGTGCCAGGACGCGCGAAACTCAAGTAGACAGCGAGTCTTCGGGCGGGCAGGTAGTGTGCCGACAGGCCAGCAGTCGCACGTCGATTGCACTCAAGGACTGTACCACTGTCGATATCAAAATCAACGAGTATACCCCTGCCTCTCATCGCCTCTCAGTATCATCCGTCTCCCTGTGTCTGTCTCTGTGGCTGTGGCTACTTCTGTGCCTGTGCCTGTGCCTATCATCCTGATCCGCATCCCCATTCCTGCTGCGCCCGTCCTCGTCGTACCGATGCCTGCTGCTGGTCGAACGACCTTCATGACCGTCATCTCTGTATCTGTCGCCGCGATGGCTATCGCGCCTGTCGCTCCTGTGGCGGTCGCTCCTGTGCCAGTCGCTCTCGTGCCGGTCGCTCCTGTGCCGGTCGCTCGTGTGTCGGTCGCTCCTGTGCCGGTCGCTTCGATGTCTGTCGTCCTTGTGTCTGTAATCCCTGGTCCTCTCGTATGTATCTTGTTGCTGCCCTTCCAGGAGCTTGTCTGCCTCGGAGTCCCCCTTCTCTCGTCGCTTGTACCGCGCATGGTCAACCCGCAGCATTCGCCCCAGCACCGTCGCGCCGGTCAAATTATCAACAGCAAGGTCGGTGCTGCGCTGATCCTCGTACTTCAAGAATGCGAACCCCCTGCTCTTGCCGGTCTCCTTGTCCCTGATCAGGTCGAGCTCGACGGGCTCGCCGAACTGCGAGAAAACCGTGAGGACATCCCCCTCCGAGAGGTCAAAGGGCAGCCCGCCGACGTAGATCCACGCTGTATCTCGGTAGTCGACATGCCACGAGGCCTCGGGTGCGCAGCCCAGCTCGCGCTGATTCAGCCGCTGCGTAGCTCGGATCGCGTTCATCGCGCCTCAGGGGTGTTTGGAAGGACCCCTCGTGACAGGAATGAGGCCCTCCTCAATCAAGAGAGCTGCTGGTGGCCGTGATGGTTGGCCTTCCAGCATGCGTGGCGTCCGTGGCAGACGGAGTGAAGTCCAGAGTCCAGAAGTAGCAAGAGCTCCGTCGTCGACACCTGAGGCATCGACCAGCTCCTCGGCGCGGGATGACGTCACGGCTGCTGCGCGCCATAATTTACAGTACTGACCTGACTACGACTGCTGGGCTGCACCGCTTCAACCCTGCGACTCCCACCGTGATGAGCACCGCATCAGGCGAGGCATCGCATAGCCGCCGCTGCATCTGCAGACACAAGGTCAGCCAAGCGGCTAGGCACAGGGCATATACCGAAGCTGGCTTGTCGCACACGTCTTGCACCGGTCTTGTTCCGCTAGTGACCATCAAGCAGCAGCCGCGTCTGATTCCACCGTACACCGACCTACCGTGCGGCCGCCAGCTCTACTCTCAGCATGGCGACTGCCGTGGCATCAGCGGCCCCTGCCTCTGCCGAAGCTCAGGTTGACGCGCACAAGCCGCCTGAGGGCATTGTCTTGCCGCCCAAGGACATACGAAGTGAGCCATGCTACCATCATGCCTTGACGGTTGCTCAGCGCAGACGATGCTAACTATATGCCGCGCAGCCATCGTCGAGAAAACAGCAGGTTTCGTCGCGCGGAATGGTCCAGTCTTCGAAGGTATGCGGACATCTCTCACTCAGGCCTGGCACTCACGCGCGCCACGTGGAAGCACCGACACTAAGCCGTGCTGCATGCAGACCGCGTCCGGGAGAAGGAGAAGACAAATCCCAAATTCTCCTTCCTCAACCACGCCGATGCGTACGCACCATACTATCAGTGGCGACTATCAGAAATCAAGGCCGGCCGCGGGACGACGACGGCTGGAGGTCAGGCTGCTGCCGCCGCGCAAGGCGCGGCTGAGCAGAAGCCCAAGGGCCCGGAGCAGCCGCCTGAGTTCCACTTCTCCGCACGCGTGCCGAACATCAACGCGCTCGACTTCGACGTCGTCAACCTGACCGCGGTGTTTGTCGCCAAGCATGGCAAGTCGTTCATCACCACACTGTCGCAGAAGGAGGCGGGCAACTTCCAGTTCGACTTCCTTAGGCCGCAGCACAGTCTGTACCAGTTTTTCATGCGTCTGGTCGACCAGTACACGGAGCTACTGCGGTCTGACTCGGAAGGCAAGGCCATGGAGAGGAAACGGATCGAGGAGCTGGAGAAGAACGTGAAGAACAAGTACCATATCCTGGAGCGCGCGAAGAAGCGGGCGGAATGGTCGAAGTACGAAGAGCAGCAGAAGCAGAAGAAAGAGGAGGTCGAGGAGCAAGAGCGCATTGCCTATGCGCAGATCGACTGGCACGACTTCGTCGTGGTTGAGACGGTCGTGTTCACAGAGGCAGACGACCAGCAGGAGCTACCACCGCCAACCTCGTTGAACGATCTGCAAACGGCCTCACTGGAGCAGAAGGCAGCCATGTCGCTTGCGCCTGCCAACCGCAGGATTGAGGAAGCACTGCCAACTGAAGACGAGTCAACCAACTACTACAACGCGTACCCCGTCGCTCACCCCCAGCCTCAGCAGACCTCGCCAGAGCATATACCCGGTCCTGCCGTGGCCTCGCCTCAGCCCGCCTCGCCCATGCCGCCACACTCTCCCGCGACTCCACTCCCAGTACCAACAGCACCAGCAGCGCCGCCCGCGCAACCCGCCCCGATCCCGGTCCCGGCCCAGGCACCACCCATGCGCATCAGGTCAGACTACGTCCCACGAGCCCAGATCCGGCGCCAGCAAGCCGCAGCTTCCAAGCCGATGACCATCTGCCCCAACTGCCACCAGTCAATACCGACAGAGGAGATCGAGCATCACATGCGCATCGAGCTGCAGGATCCTCGCTGGCGGGAACAGCGCGCCAAGGCCGAGGCCCGGTCCGCCACGACGAACCTGTCGACGAATGAGATCGTCAACAACCTTAAGAGGCTGGCCAGCCAGCGCACCGACGTGTTCGACCCCTCGCTCAGCGGCGACGTGGCGGCCCCTGTCAGCAGACAGATGCCCCCGTCGCAACAGCAGGAGGTCCTGGAAGAGGAGGCCAGGAGGAAACGTCAGGCTACGGGCGCGGGCATGGCCGTGCCGCAGTTACCCCCGCAGATGCCTGCCGTCCCCGGAATGCCGTATCAGGCTTCTGCTCCCAGCGCAGTGCTGCCGGGCTTCGTGCCCCCTCCGCCAGGAATGGCAGCTTATCCACCTGGAGTTGCTCCTCCTGCGCCTCCGGGTGTCGGTGTGCCACCACCTGCGCCAGGCACGGGGCCGCAGGATGCGACGCGGCCTAGGTAATAGCAATGCGACCAGGACTCTCTTTCCCATCACAGACCTTGCGATCATAATCCAATGTCTGGTCCCGTGCCTTGTGCAACGCCATCACGTCGAAGGTGTACCATCCGACTAGAGATTCACACCCGGGCTACACATGATGTATCTATGCCGTACCTAGCTGATGCTACATTCTGCAATCACACTGCATGACTCGAGTCGAGATGGTCGCCAACAAGTAGAAATACCCAGCAACTTCCCCCAAATTCGCAAGGGCAAGGATTGGTCTCGCTCTGAGCGCCCGTCTTGAGCCGTGTTCACTAGCAGCGCAACGTAGTATCAATCCTTGGCTAGGAGAAAGGTTCCATCATTAGATGTGAAAGAATTATTGGCAGTATGTGCATCTGGCTAGATCATGCGCCAGCATTGCCTCAGAATGAGTAAGTACAGCAGCAATGTTCAGACTCTCAGCCTGCACTTTGAACACCGTACTTTAGTAGAAGATAGTCACAGCAGCCACGACCAGCGAGGTCCAAAGGCTGTAGGCGCCATACGAGGACGTAGCAGCATTGGAGGACGGCGGCATCGTCGCGGTAGACTTGGACGAGCTGCCCGCAGTCGAGGGGCTTGCGCTGGGAGCGGTGGCGCCAGGGACGAGGCCTCGGGTCGACTCACCGCCCCTAGGGCCAGTAGGAGAACCAGGAGCCGTTGGGATTGGCTGAGTGGTGAGGCTGCCAGGCGAGCCATCCGGTGGAAGGACGCCTCCACCAACAGGTGGTGTCTGACCTGCAGGAGCAGGCGCCGTGCTCTCGCCCTCGGGGCAGATGGTCGTGTATAGCGGAATACCACCGGTCGACGCACCAGCTGGAGGAGGGACCGGAGGAGCAGCAGGGTTGGTCGGATACGGTGCTGGTGGCTCTGAGCCCACCGGTGGCGCGGGTGCAGGTGCAGCAGGCGTTGTCGCCGGACCGGCTGGGACTGCGGGGGTTGGCTGAGGAGGCACGACCGCCGGCGTACTCTCGGGTGCGCCTTCAGGGCATATGGTGGTCCACAGCGCGATGGTTGTAGGCGTGCCACCTGGCGGGGTAACAACGGCGGTTGAGTAAACCACCGGAACAGACTCAGCTGGCGGAGCAGGAGCCGGGTTGGAGGCGGGAGTCTGAGCAGGCGGGGCAGGCGGAGCTGGTGGGTTGCTCTGGGCAGGCTGCGTCTCCGTGACCGGGCAGATTGTCGTATACAGCGGCACAGTATGCGTCACCACCCATGTAGAGCTCTCGTGAGTAGTGGTCTCATATGACTCGCTGACGACGACAGATGTCACGACTGGTGCTGGCGGCGCCGGAGGCGTCTTGGGCACCTTGAACTTGGCCACCTTCTCTGTCATAAACCGCCTCAGCTCCTCCACACCCGCGGCGGCGCCCTGCTTGAGCACAACGGCCGCCCCCACCTCCTCGCCGTAGTGCTCGTCCGCGTAGCCGAAGCATACCGCCTCCGCGACGTCCGGGCACTGCGCGAGGGTGTTGTCGAGCTCGATGGGCGAGATCTTCTCGCCGCCCTTGTTGATGAGCTCCTTGATGCGGCCCGTGATAGTGACGTAGCCGCGCTCGTCCTGGCGGCCCTGGTCGCCGGTGCGGAAGAAGCGGTCGGCCGTGAACGACGCCGCGTTCGCCGCCGCGTTGTTGATGTACCCGGCCGTCACGTTCGCGCCGCGCACGCAGATCTCGCCGTCCGTGCCGCGCGGCACCTCGCGCCCGGCCGCGTCCAGGATCCGCACCTCCACGCCCTGGCCCAGCCCCACGCTGCCGGGCCGCCGCTCCCCCGGCGGCAGCGGGTTGGAGGTCATCTGGTGCGCGGCCGTCGCGATCACCCGCGCCTTCACACCCTCCACGCTCGCAGCAGACAAGTCACCATCTGGCGCCGCCGCCGCCGCCGTCACTGCTGCCACCTGCCACGGCGCCCCGCAACCGCTCGCACCAACGGTCGGAATCCGCCCACGGCCGCCCTTCTCAGCCTCACTCGCCTGCTCGCCGATCAGGACACAACCGCGCGAGCAGCCTGATCACGTCCGGTGTCCCCTCGAAGAACAGTCGGAGGGCAGTCGGCTGGTCTTCCGCTGCAAGTTCCCGCATGCCCGGCAGGAGCTCACGCTCGCCGTCAGTCTCTGCCCTGTCGGACTCCCACCAGCAGCAGCAACAACCACCGCCAGCCTCTGGCGCCAGTCGCCGCGAGGCCGCCCGCAGACTCGGGCACACCGCCGACCTGTCAACCTCGCATGCTGCTTCGCCTGCGCGCCAGATGCCGAAGCGTCGAAGAGACCAGAACGGCCGGACACCGCTCGCGCGAGCCTGTGCTGCGCAGGAGTTCCAGGCTGCCAAGGCATACTACCACGAAGTGCCGGACGATCTCAACATTCCCGACAACGCTGGGAACACCCCATTGCAGATCGCTAGCTTGGAAGGATGCGCGGACATCGTCGAGTTTCTGATCGGCTGCGGTTGCGAAGTGGAGACCAAGAACATCGACAAAGACACGCCCCTCATCGATGCTGTTGAGAACGGACACTTGGACGTTGTCAAGCTGCTGCTCGACGCTGGCGCAAATCCACGGGCGGGCAATGCCCAGGGAGATGAGCCTTACGATCTCGTTCCCATCGACAGCGACAACTACGACGAGATCAGGCGAGTAATTGCAGAAGCGAAAGCCAAGTCACGGCGACGCAAATCTGTTGATGAACGTGGTGGGACCGGTGGTGCGCGAGGGGCAAGCGGATCCGCTGACTCGGTCAAAGGGTCGCCCCAGCCGGCGTCCGCGCTCCTAGCTGCCGACGGTCCAAGTACCAGCAATGGCGCATCCGCGGGCAATCGGCATGTGAGGAGTCCTGCGCCGCACTTCGCTGCCAGTAACGGATCAAACGCGTCGCGCAGACGGACGGTGCGCAGCGAAACCACCAGGAACGACCTGCTCTGGACCCAATTGACTTTCGAGGGTCTCCGGGACTTCGCGGCCAAGGGTGATTTGGAGGGGACCGCCAGCATCCTGGAGGTGCTGCAGAAAGCTGACACCGAGTCGCTCATCGCGGCTGCGAAAGGGGGACACGACGAGGTGTTGGGCCTGCTGCTCGGAATCGGCGAGCCTGATCCGGATCCAGACCCAGTCCCGGGACATCGTGAGGGGTTCAACACTCCGATGCTAGCGGCCATCGGACGGGGCAATGAGCAAGTGATCAGGTTGCTTCTAGACCAACGAGGCTTCAATCCCACGCGTCGGATCTTCCGTGGCTATGCTTACCACGAGCTGGCTGAGCAACGGAAAGGCGACCAGTGGGAAGCGGAGTATGACTTGCTCAAGAAGGCATACGACGAGTACGTGCCTCCCTCGCCAAGGCTCCGGCGCGGGCAGAGAGAGAGTCGACAGTCAGCTGCTCGAAGGAGGGGCGCCACCAGAGAGCGGAGAACTCGCAGGCGTGCAAACACGAGCGACAGCGACTTGGAGATGGCACCGTCGCGCCGCGATCGGGTCCGGGGTCCGACTAGGGGATCTAATCCTCCTGCCAGCGCCAATGGCGAGGACAGTGACGCCGTATCTGATATCACCATGACTGACGGGTCCTCGACTAAGCACAATAGAGCGCGTTCGCGACCTCGCGAGCGGCAAGAGTCAGTGCAAATCAAGCGGCGGAGGAGCGACTCTTCAAGCGAGGAGCCACCCGTCGTCAGGCGACGGCGCCTACTTCATGGCCGACGTCCGTCGCCCCATCGCAGTGATCGCTCAGATGGCAATGAGGCCACGGGCGACGCTGACAGCGCCCTCACATCGGACGACGATCGCATCAGGTCTGGACACGGCCGTAGATTGAAGTCAGCCACGACACACACTGTCGATGCGAAGCCTGAATCGACGTCAGCGAAGACATCAACGCCCGATGTATCGCCCCTGTCCTTACCGACGGTGCCCTCAGCCATTGGCAGGAAAGACGACGGTAGCAAGAGCGACAAACCCGTTGCTGCGACGAGCAAGCTCCCGATCCGGCCGAACGATGCCAACACTGGTGCCAACATGGACGAGGGCAGTCAGAAGAACTCAGCTTCTTCGTCGTCACTGTCATCGTTGACATCAGTGCCATCGCCTCCTAGCTGGAGCACCGCAAAGCCACCCGATGCGTCTCAGGATCCGCGCTCGCCGCACCCATCAGAAGACTCCACGGTCCGCCCCGCGCCGAGCTCGTCATCTGGTACAAGCACGGATAAAGAGCGCACAGCCAAGCGATCTCCTCATGCGAGTGAGAAAGGCGGGGCGGAATCAGACCGGCGTGCTTCCATGACAAAGCAGCTGAACGAGAGGACAGCCAGGCCATCGTCAGACCAGAGCAATGGCCATCCGTCAGATGGCACGCGTCGTCTGGGCGAAGATGCGCCCAGTCGACACGGCCCTGAAGACGACGCCACGAAGTCTGAACATGACAAGATGGACATCGACTCCATTCCTGCTGTTACCAGCGACGACGCGAACGAGGCAGCGGACCGCGTGTCAGGCCGGCCGCTCGCCGATGGTACCAAGAATCAGCCGTATGCCGAGGAAGACGACGCCGTAACGGATGACACGACCGCCGACGCGACTCGCGCCGCTGCGGAAGCTGAGCGCATCGCCCTGCAGGAGCGTGCTCGTCGCCTGCGCATGGAGGCCGAGGAGGCCGAACGTGCGGCGCAGCGTGCCATGCAAGCAATCCGTGACCGCGAGCAGCACGACCTTCGCCGACGACGAGAGGCGGAGCAACGCCGTGCCCAGCGGGGTGAAGACGAGCGACGGCGCGCAGCCGAGCGCGAGCGTGCGAGGGTTGCGGCCGAGCAGCGTGCGCAGGACGAGTTAGAGCGCAAACGACGGGAGAGGCTGCCGAGCATCTTGCGGGCTGCAGCTGAGTTCGTCAGCACCAATGACCCGCGTGCGAAGGACCATCGCTTCCTGCGACACTTCAACCCGATCTTCTACGTGACGACTGCGATGCTTGATCAGCAAGGGCCTGGGCCTGTTGGGGTCGCCATGGGCTATGGGGAGCACAACGACGAGGACTTGTGGATCCCCAATTTCCTGGTCGCGCCACTGCTGGCGACGAGCGACCTCGGCCTATCGCAGTACACGGCTTGGGAGCGGCGCGCGGCCACGCCAGCGCAGCGACAGTCCCTGTGGCGTGTTTGCCGACGATGCATGATCAAACAGGGCGACGTCAACCCGCTGACGCTGACCGCCAGCGCTGTCTTTTCACAGGTCGCCGCCACGAGAGAGCTCTTCCTGGCCATGGAGCACATCTTCTGGGTCAGGCTGCTGGACTTCAAGAATCTTGTTCCGCATATCCTGCATCTACAAGGCCTACCGCTGACCTTCGTCCTGATGCACCTCGGCGACGGACCTGCGACGCCCGATGCTATCGCGGCTCCTGTCGCCAACGGTGCCGCCGTCGGTCCGGCACATGCTCGCGCTGCGTCTGAGTCTACCCCTGGCCCTGCCCCTGTCCCTGTCCCTGCCTCTGCGCCTGGCCCAACGCCCGGTCGGGCCGCAGAGGGCGCGCAGCTGCAGAGACTTGTCCAGATACCGATGCTATAGACACTACGATGAATGCAAGGCTTAGAACACTGCATGCCACTAAGTGCGCAAGCTGTCGCTCTTGCTCTCCGTGCTATGCTTAGCCGGCTTGCCGCTCCCATGCCATGGGCTCGAGTTAGCGTGGCCAGAAGGCCGGCGATGTGGGACCTGCAGACCCGCTGACTGCCCGCAGCGTACATGGCGGCCGATGCCGAGCGCCACGCTGAAGAGGCTGCGCAGAACCCAAGCCGACCAGACCGGCTTTGAGAGCGCAGTGGCAGGCCAGGCGTATGAGTCGAAAGAGGGTGTCCTGTTGTGGCACGGTGCCATTGATATGGATGAGTGTGCCGTTGCTAGCAGGCTCTCATGCAGCCCAACATTCATCAACCGCAAAGTATATGACGGAGCTGGGAGATGGACCGAGTGGAGGTGAAAAGATGGTGTTTATAGCCGACGCGAGTATGGCAGAAGATAGCCACACCACTTCACCCCTCCCAACTCCCGACTGCACCCACGCCCGGCACCGCACCGCTGACGACCCCTCACCCAATCTATGCACCCTCACCCGCACCCGCACCCGCAGCAGCACCCGTCTAGTTCTTCTTCTTGCTGACACCGACGGTGCGGCCCCTCCTGCCAGTGGTCTTGGTGTGCTGGCCACGGACGCGCAGGCCCCAGTAGTGGCGCAGGCCGCGGTGGGCGCGGATCTTCTTGAGGCGCTCGAGGTCCTCGCGCAGCTTGCTCTCCATGTTGTTGGCGAGGACCTGGGAGTCCTTGCCGTCGGTGATGTCGCGCTGGCGGTTGAGGAACCAGGTGGGGATCTTGTACTGCGTCGGGTTCTGAATGATGGTCACGATGCGCTCGAGCTCCTCGGTCGTGATGTCGCCGGCACTGCAACTCGGGTATCAGCATGGCTCTGGGGGAGGCGTTGCGAAAAGGAGGCAAGGGCTTGGGGGGCGGTGTGTACCGCTTCGACAGGTCGACGTCGGCCTTTTTGCAGACCAGGTTGGAGTAGCGGCGGCCGACACCCTTGATCTTGGTCAGGGCGTACATGATCTTCTGCTTTCCATCAACGTTGGTGTTGAGGAGACGCAGGATGTACTGGAAGTTCGACTTTTCACCGGAGACGAGCGCTGATGGCCGTGGGAGACGGAGATTCGTTAGCTGATTGTGAATCGTGCGTTGCGGGCCCATGCTGTGGTCATGCTCCCTGCAACGCCATTGACACAGAAACACTGCCACGGAACGAAGCACCACAGTCTCGCCGTGCATCTCATGCTTGCGCGACCGGCAAAGCTGCCGCCGCGCACAGCATGCCTGCCACACTCCTGCTTGCCTCCCTCCCAGCTCGGCTTCTCTGCTCTCCCTCCTCCTCCTCCCGCGCAGCAGCTCGGGTCAGCGCATGGGCAACACGTACACATGATGGGCGAGATCAGCGAGGGCGCTCTGCAGTCGATGACACCTCAAGACACGGACGCAACCCGACCGCGCAGGCCCGCTCATCACCTCGAGTCCGCGCCCGCCTTGAAGCCGCATGCTCGCCCTGCGCGGGCTGCGTTGCCTGCAGTCGATGGCGTCGCGATTCGGTCAGGGCGAGAATTGCTGCAGCTCGCGGCGGGGATAGCGCTAGCCGGATGCGGACTGGCGGGTGGCATAACGTGCTGCTCATGTAAACTATGCAGAGCGTGCATAAGTATGATGTCAGTGCATGTCGCGTCGGCTGTTCAGTACAGAAAGTCATTGCCGAACCGACGTCCCGCGACTCCAAACGCAACGTCCACGATGAAGACGATGCAGGCGATGCCGACGGATGTGGACAGGTGTGGACAGAGGACACCACTCGCCGACCCAGCTCATCGCACGTCGAAGAGGAAGCGCAGCCACGTCTCGCGATGCCAGTGGACGCGGCAGGCCAGGTGCATCTACTAGCAGCTCGGCGGACAACCGGACAACCAAACAACCATGCGGCGCCTACCGGGGTCCCCGCGAAAGAGAGTTTCTTAGACTCCGGAGCCCAGAGTATATAGCCGCTCGCATACGGCGCCAACTACTCCTGCGCCTGGCAATTGCTGCAGCGGAAGCAGCGCCGTCGCCGCCTCTATGGAAAACGTGGTTGTTGAAGCTTCCTTCCACTTATCGACCGAACCCTGATCTTGCTCGGGCCCTGTGGACGCACGACAGGGCAGGCTCGGCGAGCGACGCGCGGAGGAAGGTTAGAGTCGAAGCACAGCTCGAGCATGGCAGGGGAGAGGACAGGAACCGATAAATGTGCGGCGCCCGCCGCCTGGCGGCTGCGTTCAGCGCGGTGCGGCTGCCACTTGCACCACTCAGCCAGACCGAAGTCGCTCGCTTTGCTAGACGTTTTAGACGGGATAGAATAGCTCATCAGCATATCCCGCTGTCGCTCTTTCGGCACGCACGCACGCAACGCATGCACATACGCAGACACGCAGACACCTGATCATCTGACGCCGGCAGCAACCTCGCAACATGGCTCCTCCCGGATCCGGGAAGGGCAAACAGCCCATGAGAGCCCCGGCTCGTCCAGCCCGTCGGGTCGTGCCTGGACGTTTGCACTCACCAGCACTTGCAGCGACCTGCACTGCTCGCACGCTCGGCGACATCACGGAGCCCCTGCCCTCGAGCGGCTACCGCGAACCCCGGCGGCACAACCAGAGGCCATCTCAGCCTGGCTCCCCTCGCAGTGCGACCAGCAACTGGAGCAGCCGCGCGCCGTGCAGCCCTAACCAATCGATCTCGCAGCGTGTGCGCGCCGCCTCCTCTTCGAGCCACCCTACGGTCGTCGGGCGCGACTGTCTAGGTAGCCACCACCACCAGCCAGCCTCGCCGCAGCAGCAGCAGCAGCAGCAGCAGCAGCTCCGCGAGCTGCGCGCGGCGTGTGCCGGCGTCGCGCGCTGTGCTCCAGCCCCCACACAGCCCCGCCTGCGGCCGACGGACGGGGGTCCAGAGGACCCCATCACGCCCCTGACGCTGGATCCAGGCGCGCCTGTCGATGGGCCGGCAGACCACCCGATCTCGTCCCAGTACGGTGACATGGCGGATTTGGCCGTCATGATGGCGCCGCGGCTGGGGTTGAAGCCCGACGTTCTCTTCCAGCAGCTGTTGGAGCTTGGCCGGGTCGTTGTCTTTCACGCGACCGTGGCGATGCCCATTGATGATGCTGAACGTCCGAAGACAAGAGAGCAGGCGGAGGCAGGGGCGAACGCGAGTCAGGCAGGACCAGCAGAGGGGCCTGCAGGGTCCGCCGGTACTAAGCTGGCTGCAGGGGGAGCCAAAGTCGGGGTGGCCGCAGAGGCAGTGATGATGGACGTGGAGACAGACCTTGACGCAGTGGCAGAGGCCGAAGCGGCGGCTGCAGCCGTGGTGGAGGAGGTTGTGGGCGCCGCAGCAGTCGGGCCTGGGAGGAGCACCGATGCAACTGCAGACGCAGTCGCACACGCGAGCGCGCACGCAACCGCAGACGACAACGCCGGCGAGGGCCCCAGCAGGCTCGTCCGCGAGGACTCGGACGTGGAGTCCTTCAGCGAGCTCTACACCGCCCTCAACCTCGGCGACGGCTCCGCGCCCGGCCGGCCCCCGCTCACGGCCGAGAACCTGGCCGCCATGGCGGCGGCGATGGAGGCGGAGGCCGAGTACCCCCTGTACGAGCGGGTGAGACGGGCGGCGGCCTGGGCTGCCGCTGAGGCGAGGGTCTTTTGCTCGGCAGAGGAGGCGGCGGCGGCGGCGGCGGTAGCCGAGGCGGAGGCGCAGGCGGCGATGCAGGCGCCGGTGCGGAGACCAACGCCGATCCCTCTGGGCGATCTGACTGCGTTCAAGAACGGGCGCAGCAGCTCGTCCAGCCTGAGCACGAGCAACTGACGCCTTCAAGAAGTGTCCGTGTCCTGTATATACTAGCCTGTCGTGCAGCGAGGGGGGCCGGCCCGTTGTGCCGGGCAGAGCGTTCCGAGCTGCCTTTGTACATACATACCACAGCCGGCTGCGAGGATGCCGATGCCGGTGCCGCCGCGTCGCTTCGTCTGCATGCCAAACGTACTTGCACCTCAATGTTGATTGATCAACAACGCATGCCGTGATTGTGATGGTGACGGCACCGTGATGGCTCATCCCGCCCCGCCTCGCCTGGTCCTGATCCTGATCCGGCGTGCAGTGCCAACGACGCAAGAGCCGCCCAAGATGAGCGCGCTGCGCATGACAGGGCCGGCGAGAATCCATGCCGATCGACGCCTTGTAGCGCGTGCATCGCTCCTGGCGCCTGTGTCTAGTGCCCACTCTCATCCTGCTAAGGGTCCGCCGCGCCTGCACCTGCACACGCACCGATCATGGCCGGCGGGATTGGTCGCAGCCCTGCACTCTTGACCCGGCTACGACGACGACGACGAAGACGACGACGACGACGACGGCCATGCTCGCTCCCGCCGGCCTCAGGAAGGGCGGCGTGCCGGTCTTCAGGTCCAGGATCCCGTACGCCTGGCTCCAGCATCTCTGCTTCGCGACCGTCGTCTGCATCTTCGTCGCAGGCGTTGCCGTGTGGCACCTGACCGCTCCTGCGCAGTCGCCCAACAAGCTGCCGACCGCGCAGCAACACGAGCACCATTGGCAGCGGTATGCGCGGCTCACGCGCTTTTACGGCGGCGTCCGCTCGCTGGCCCGCGAGGACCAGTACGTGCCCGAGTACGCTGGCAATGGCACGGAGCTGCAGGCCGGGTCGAGGGGGTTCGGAGGTCCCGAGAAGGAGCAGCATGAAAGTGGCGAGCAATCAGGCCCCTCGATGTCGGCGGTCGTGTGGGATCCATACTCGGAGGCCAACCCAGGTCACGACTACAGGTGCCCGTGCCCTCTCGTGCTAGGAGGGATCAACGACGGAGGCGGCAGCGGCAAGGGGCGGCGGCATGCCAACGCCTCAGTCCCTCCTCTGCTCTACTATCCCGGTCGCCCGACTGGGTTCCCCCAAGCGCCAATCGGTTCCAACGCAGTGCTGGGAATCAAGGATGAGAATATCTGTCTCGACAGGTATGGCCGACTGGGCCCGTACGGGCTCGGATATCGCCAGGACTACGGCGGGACTGGCGCGGCCGTGATGGGAGGGGACACGGCGGGCATGGACGCCGTCTGGGCAACGGTGCCTCCGGTCGATTATCGCAGAGTGCGATGGGGAGAGACGCAGGAGACTTGCGTGCGTCTGAACGAGCGCCGGCGGCGCGAGCTGCTGGAGCAGCACCGCAACGCGTCAGTGACAGGGACAGCGACAGTGCCGGCGCCACCCCCTGCCAAGCGGCCTCGCACAGTCATCCTCCTGCGCACCTGGGTCGGCTTCGAGTACACCGCCGAGACGCTGCTGTACCTCCGCTCGCTGATCGCCGAGACCAGCCTGCACTCCGGCGGCGAGTACAGGGTGCATTTCCTCGTGCAAGTCAAGGACACGGAGCTGCCCATCTGGGCCGACGAGGCGCTGTACAACCGCACGCTGGCGGAGGCGCTGCCGCGCGAGTTCGCAGGCATGGGCACCCTCTGGACCGAGCGGCAGATGGAGCTGATCTACCCGGGCCTGCAGCAGGTCAACCCGCGCCGCTCCGTCTACGGCGTGTACCGCAGCTCTTTCATGCCGGTGCAATGGTGGGCGCACCAGCAGCGCGGCGGCAGGGGGGAGGAGCTCGACTTTGTCTGGAACTGGGAGATGGACATCAGGTACACGGGCCACTGGTATGAGTTGTTTGAGCGGACCGCGCGCTGGGCCAGCAGGCAGCCGAGGCGGGAGCTGTGGGAGCGCAGCGAGAGGTACTACGTCCCTGCTGTGCATGGGAGCTGGGAGGAGTTCCGAACGAGGGTCAGGGAGCAGATAAAGGAGCCGCTCCTGAGCGGCACCGACCTGGTCGACTCGCTGGAGCAGCTGGCCGGTCGTAGGAGTGGCCACCAGGGGTCGGTGGACGCCAACCAGACAGCGCAGGAGCAGCGAGCGCGTGCAGCTCACACGGTCTGGGGCCCGGAGCGGCCGGGCGACAGCGACAGCGATGCAGCGCCCACTCTCACGAGCGGGAGACCAAGCGCAGGAAGCGCATGAATTAGACCCTGTGTCTACGG
>JAGYHY010000151.1:0-15045 GCA_024244165.1 Ascosphaera acerosa | reverse complement strand
CATGCCGACCTTGATGACCACGCTGTTGCGGTTTGGCGGCGGCCGTGGCCTCGGCCCTGGCTCTTCGTAGGGTGGCACATGCTCTGGCGCGCCATCGAGCCGTTGCTCCGACCTCTCGTGGTCTCTGCTCAGGCCCTCCTCCTTCTCCCCTTCCCGCAGCTCAAGCACGCCATGCGACTGGCGTGACGACGGGCGCGACGATCCCGCGGTCGCCGCTACTTGATGCTGGTAGTATTGCTGTAAGTGCCCCTGCTGCTGCCCCTGCCCCTGCTGCTGCTGCTGTTGCTGCTGCTGCTGCCGCCGTTGTTGTGACGGGTGAAGCAATGGCTGCTGCGAGTGGTGGTACGGTAACGCGGTGGCATTGGCCAGGTGCGGCTGGCTCTGACTCTGGTAGGGGTATGGCAGGGCGGAGTCCGCGCTCCCTCGTCGGTCGTTCTCCATTCTATCTGAGACGAGACGCCATCAACGGAGCACCAGAGCTATTCCGACTTGGCCTGAACTCTGCTGGCTCTGTGTGTTTGGTGGCGGTCCACCAGCGATCGCCGCGATCCTGCCTGAGGTCGGGCTCCACGGGCAACCAGACAAGACGTATGCGCGCGAGGCGAGGCAAAACGAGGCGAGAGTGACTGGTGCGAGTACCGGTGGTGCTGCTGGTGCTGGTGCTGCTGCTGCTGCTGCTGCTAGCGCTGCTCGATCCAGCGGGCCACGACGATCATGGCATCATCGCGTGCGGGCCTGCTTATAACGGTCCTGGCTTCCCGGTCCTGCTCTGCCGGCTGGTGCTGGTGGCATGGGCTGGCGGTGGTAGGGGAGAGGGAGTGGGAGGGAGAGGGAGAGGGCTTGCCGCAAGCTACGATTCCTAGGAGTGGCCGTCGTGGGCAGGCCAGGGCGTGCATAAATCGGTGGCGGCGGAGACCTTGACAGATGATGCTGCTGCTTGGGGACCGTTGAGGGCGAGGCGCCGGCCGCAAGTCACGCCTCAGACGCTCCAGACGCTCCAGCGAGACGGCCGCGACACTCCTGGCAGCTGCACGCCCCAAGACAAGTCTGCCTTCGTCTCAGCCAAGTGAAACTCCTACTGACGCAGCCAGCGCGTCCAGCGCAGCCAGCGCAGCCAGCGCAGCCAGCGAAGGCCCGGGGGAAAGCTGGTGGCGGTCCATCGAGGTTGGGCTCCTGCGCGGGAAGACCCATCACGCCCGTCTCCTGAAGCAATCGCGGCCCACCCTGCGCCGGCGCCGGCCTGCCAGCGAGCCAGGTCGAGAAGCGCTGCGCCCACGCCAACAGATACGCTGGCGCTACGCTCACACTCTCGCCCACGTCCACGCCCACGCCCACGCCCGCGTCCTTGCTGACGCTCACCCTCACGCTCACGCTCACGCGGACGTCCCAGATGATGGTCCAGACCAGTCGAGGCACGTGGCCGTCGCAGGCACCAGCCAGGACAGGCAGTCCCCTGTCCGCGGACGAGATATGCGCCATTGAGACGAGTATTCGGCGCGCGTTCGAGCACGCCGGCGGCAAGGGAGAGCAGTTGACGGCGGAGGTCCGAAGGGGCCTCTGCGCAGGTGTCGAGGAGGGTCTCAGACGGCTATGGGCGAGCGCTTCTGGCGGCCTCGAAGAGGCATCGCAGACGATAGCGGTCGCAAGCCGGGATGGTAAGGCCCACCCGTTGACGCAGAGTGCAAGGAGAGCCAATGCTAACCGACAAAGACACACAGAGCGATGGAGACCTGCCTTCGGTGAAGCGGGCATTCTGGACTTCTACCTCGGCCTGCTAGCAACGGACGCGCTGCCGGAGTCCGTCCTCGCGCCATGTCTGAGGATAGTCAACAACACGTGCGCGGACATGCCGCAGAACCGGGACCACCTCCTGAAAGGGCACTACGACCTCGCTCTGCTCAGATTGCTGGACGATGACCGCCTTCGCGACATGGTGTTGGTGGTCCTGTCCAACATCTGCTGCGAGTTCGGGGATTACGAGGCTGCAAGGAAGCAATTGGCGGCCCATGGCCTTGGCTCAGCCGCTCTTCGAGTCCTGTCAACAGGCCAGCTCGACGAAGGCTCGCAGTCATGCGCTTACAGCCTACTGGAGACCGCAGTCTCAGCCGACGCTAGTGCTTGCTCAGACGACTCCTTGGCAAGCTTAGTAGAGCTCGCGGAGCAGTCGGAACAAACACTTGACGGCTTCGTCTATCAGGTCCATGCGATCTCAGCTCTGCTAGACCAGGAGCGGTTTCGTCAGATCTGCATCACACATGATCTGTTCCCACGAATCGTTCAGCTCTTGGATTGCAGTCATGCACTACGCCCAGATCCGTCCGACACGGACGAAGTCAAGCGGCTGGCGAACGCCAGGCTCGTGCTCAACCAGGCGTTCTCAGATGTGTCTGATGAAGTCAATTTCTCCGAGCGCTACCCGGTCGGGTCGGAACTCTCTTCCACTCTGGTGCGGTGGCTAGACCGGCTAGAGGTGGACCTCGTCACCTGCGCCCTGATCGTTCTGGGGAACCTTGCACGCAACGACACCGTCTGTGAGACATTGGTAGAGCAATATCGATTGCACGAGAAACTGTTGGAGGCTCTGGAGCGCCATGAGGACCACGCCAGTGTGGCGTACTCCGTGCTGGGGTTCCTCAAGAACCTGGCCGTGCCTGTCAAGAATCGTGAGCCGCTGGGCGCGGCAGGGCTGCTAAGGGCGGCGCAGTCGTTCTGGAATCACACGGCTCTTCCGCAGCTGCAGACGACGGCGGTCTCGGTCGTCCGGTTGACTGTCACCAACAGCTTTGCCAACACAACGCTATTTCTCGAATCTAGCGATGGTGCGCAGGAAGGGACCTATCTTCGGACCATACTCCAGGTGCACAAGCAGACTGATTCGGTGTCTGTACGGATTGAGACTGCCCGCACGGTGGCTGCCCTACTTCGCAACATTGGTTTGCAGAAGGGCACGCCTCAGGCAGAGCATGCAGCGCAGCTGGCGCACGGCGTGGTGAGCCAGCACCAAGACATCGACGTGCCCCTGGCGTGTTTGATAGAGCACACTGCAAGTCCACTGGTCCAGGGCGAGGGGATCATCGCGTTGACGATGCTGGCGCAATGCTGCAGCGATGGAGCCAAGACAGCCTTGCGATGTCTCGAGCGCCAGCCATGCGTTGCCGCTCTTGACCTAATCCTGACAGAGGAGGTCGCTCCCGGCAAGGAAGGTGATGCCAATGAGCAGAAGCTGAGGGCGTCGAACAAAGCCAATGCGACACTGCTCTGCCACTACCTGCAGCAAGCTGAGAAAGTGAGTTGTAAAGACCTTGCTACGAAATCTGCCTACTCTCTGTTATGATTTGCTGATGACATTAAACTTTTGACAGCCTGCTAGCATGGACCCTGAGCTACGAGATGTCATCGAGCGCCTGGCAACGGCGGCGGTGTCGTCAATGGCAAGCGATTAGGCGGACTGATTGTGGGCTGAGAAGGCCTCTCCAAGCACCAATCTCGGGCTGCAGCGGCTAGATGATCCCTCAGCACGCGTGCGTTTGACTCACTGGCAGGGTGGGTTGCTGATCCAGCCACCTGCCATCCTCCCGCACCCCGTCACAGTGCTGCTGCCCTTCAGACCTGTGGCCCCTACTCCTCTTCGCAATACGCGGGCCAAATGCCGTCCCGTCGGCATCAGACATGAAGTTGGCCGCAGTTTGAGGGCAGTGGCTACCTAGCCAAACCGTGGCATTGTGCTCGCTCGGCCGGCCGGCCCATGAGCTACCCTGACATGCAACTCCTGTAGATCAAACACCCAGACTCCTGGTGTCACTATGAGTAACTTGTATTTGCAGATGAAGCAGCTAGCGGTTACATAGCGTCAAGCCACAGGCTACCGCTACAACCCCATTGAGCTGGTCTCGGTGACCCATGCGTTAGTTGCCGGACACGCCTCGCCTCGACCCATTGCACGGCATGGGACTGCAGCAGCATGGTCGGTATTGACGGCTAGGTTGTCCTCTACATGCCAGGCGACAGCGTTTGGACCTGACACATGCTCCTTGACCTCACCGCGTTGCCTGTTGACCCTCCACGGCCTGCTCAAACCGCCTGAGGTTAGCCAGCAGCATAGCTGTCTCCTCGGGGCTGGTCACCCATGCAGTCGTGCAGGCGGAGCGGGCCTTGAAGTCATTGGCGCCAGCTGATAGGAACTGGTCGCCGACGTGTAGTGTCTTGTGAGGCGGGATGCCGCCCCAGTAACGCTGAATGGAGCGCACGCCGTACGACTTGTCGCCGACATCGATGAAAACGTCGTTGCCTCCTATGGCCGAGTTCGTCAGTATGCATGAGTCATCACCAGATCCAGTGTCTGGCAGACGGGCTGGGGCGTCACGCAGCCGTCTAGTCCGGCGTGATGCGTGAGAGTGATGAGCGTACCGTTGAATGCACAGAACGGCAATCTCTTAGCGACCTCCGTCTTCTCCACGACTTGCTGCAGGACCATGACGCTCTCCTCCAGCTTCTCTCGGGGAATCTGGCAGCCTGGCAGCGGCCAGATGCCAACCGCTCGTGGCTTGCGCACGATGCTCCCAGACAGATTGAGATTGCTTCTGCAATCCTTCAAGGCAGCCTCAGCGGCGTCCAGCAGCACCTGTATGTCATCCTCGGCCCAGGCAAGCATCTCCTCCAACGCCCACTCCTCTCGGGGCACGGCCTCCGTCAAGTCCACCGCGTCCGAGGAGTACCTATACATGTAGTTGCACTCTCCTCCGCAGATGATGAAGTTCCGCCTGAGCTCTTCTGGCAAGTCGCTCGCCTTGATCGCCTCGAGCAGACCCTCGAGCAGCTTGTGATAGCCTGCGGCCTCGGGGAACCCGACCGCAGTGACGACGCCGACCTTCTTCCCTCGTCGCAGGAGATCCAGGATCGGGCTGATGACCGGACTGCCATGCTTCAGCTGACTGGCGTACTCGTAGATGGTGAAATCGCCGTCGAACGTGATCAGGTCAACGCCCTCGTGCTTGGCCAAGCCCATCATCTGCGCGGTGTTCAGGACCATGCGTATGTCGTTGAAGGACGGCGGCACGAAGCGTCGTCGCGAGATCTGCCGGGCGTCATCCTCGTGCCAGAATGCGTCTGCGAGCGGGAGCGGCGTGAAGAAGAACCCTATGCTGGGCACGAGCAGCTTGAGCTTCGACACGCCCGCTACATTGTCTCGTTCGTGCTGCACTGTCCGGACGAGTGAGCTGTCAGTCGCGCGAACGAGGTGTCGCCTCCACGGTCCCTGCCCACGACCACGGAGCCTCACCGTGATCTTGGATCAGGTGCTCGACATCCTTGAAGATGTCGGCGTACCTGCTAGCCGCCCGCGCGGCCGTCTTCCTCAACACGGTCGAGTTCTCTGCATACAGCTCCGTCGGCTGTGCATCAAGAACGAAGGGTACGGCAAGCAGGCCCTTGATCCACTCAATCTGATGGAGGTGTCAGTGTGCTGGCTCAGGCCGATTGGGTGCGTGCGAGAGTTCGCTCACGAATTGGTCGCGCCGGTGCCACTGCCAGTGCAAGCCAGCAAGCGTGAGTCAGTCTGGCTGGCCGCCATAGTCGCGCGCAAATCAGCAGCACCGCTGCAGGATTCGCATACCTTCAGGGCATCTGCATGGTGTCAGTCAGGTACCGTGAGGCGAGTGTCAACAGCGACCACTGCGGGGGGTCGACTCACACTCCACACGATATCTCGTCGTCATGGCGCACGCGATCCCAGATCTGATCTCGGCGTGCGATGCTCACGCTGGCAGATGTGGCAGCTCGTGCGCGGCCAGCAGTCCTCTTCTCGTCGGGCCTCTGATACGACTGTCGCCCGCAGATCCTCGCACCGGCGTGTATATGTATGGCAGACACCACGATTGCGGCGGCTCACACGCCTATCGGCTGTGGATCCTCATGGCATGGAGGGACCCTTGGCGCCCGTGCTCCCTTCCCCACTGCGAGTTCGGCCTCCCTGCAGCATGCCTGGACCTGATCGGCCGTTACGAGGGGTCGACCAGGGTGCTCTATCGAGGACCCATTCCCACCTGACAGGTTGGTGCGGCTTGACACCAGACGCCTGCGGTCCGCTGCAGGCAAGAGACATACAGCTGCGACTCGTGTGACGAGCTATGGCCGACCTAGGCTGCGAAGCACGGGATGCCGACATCGCAGACGAGGCGGGCGATGGTATGCAGATCGGCTGTGCTTAGGCACCCAAGGTCGTTGCGCAGCCCGTTAGGCTCGCATCGAGATGATGGGCCACCGGTGAGGCGGGCACCATCGCACTGCCTGAGGGTCATCAGGCTGCTGTCAGACCTCGCGCTAGCGCTACTGGACCATGACATGGCGTCTGCCTGGGGCAAGACGGCTGCGAGGGAGGGGATTCGGCCGTCATGGAGTAATCCGAGATCGCCTCAGAGTCATCGCAACTTCAATCTCTCTCGCTGAGCTATCTGGCAGTGTCATGCTTCTCCTGGACGTGCCGGTGATACTCAACGGGACGTCACAATGCACCAGCTCACGACCTGAACTACCGCCCTGGTCCGTCAAGCTGCACAAGACGAGCAAAGCACTTCCCGTCCATCGACCATATATTGGAGCGGCAGCCTGGTGACTGCACTCCACAAGTCCTTTGGGGTTGCGCGCAGCTCACTGAGCGTCCCCGCTCACAGCGACTGCACGCCACAGGTACTGGAAGCACAACCAACGGCGCAACGTCGCAAGGTCAGCGCTGCCAGCGGATTAGCTGCGATAGGGTGCGCTCCTGCTCTGAAAGCCCAAGCATCGGGCTTTATGGCAGATATCGGGCGATGAGATCCTCGATGAGACCCCTCAGCCCAACTCCAGTATAGCCGTGTACAGCTGGGAGTCATGCGCTCGTTCATGACCATCCACGGCCAGCCAAGGAACGGCCACGAGAATCGCAGATCACTGTGATCTGCGGTATTGTGCCACAGCGCCCGTGGTACACTGTCGCACGCCCTCGGCCCAGCATAGCCGCGCATCTCCATGAACGAGGCAGCATGGCCTCTCAGGCGATGGGTTGGGCATCCGGCGGAGGACGGACCGTTGGAAGGGCATGACTGCCGCTGCTGAACGCTATAGGCACCATCAAAGTGGCTGAGGGCATGCAATGGCAGTCATTCCAGTCATCATTGGCGATGCGAGGCATGATGTCACGGCACCAACGGGCCCGAGCACACGAGATGCGGATGACACTAGACGTGAGCGGCCGTGGAGCTCCCTTCCCATTCTCGCCGAGAGTCGCGATGCTACGGGTCCACTGGATGAGGGGCTCTGTGCTGGCCAAGTACTTACGCGCAGCCCGGAGCCCTCACGCCACAGCGTGCGTCGGAAGTATAAATGTAGAAGAGGGGTCGCTTGCGCTTGACATCCGCCGTCGCGGTCAACGCATGAAACCATTGGCAGATTGTCCGGCAAGCACGCTGGACGAGGGGCAAACCCCTACTCACACCTATCATCACGATCCCTGCCATCACAACTTCTCTACTCGCTCCATCATACCAATCACGGTGGAGGCACGACTCACAGTCGCAGGCAGCTTCCACACGACCGAGCCATTGGACCCGTCAATCGCCGTCGCTGCCCGACATGGCCAGCGAGCAGCCTCCGCCTGGATTTCTGGTGCCGCCACCACCAGCTTCGGTGTCCGGCAGTCTCACCGCCGATACGCCAATGAAGAAAATCGCCGTCCTTACATCGGGTGGTGACGCACCTGGCATGAACGGCGTCGTGCGCGCCGTGGTGCGCACTGCGATCCACTGGTCCTGTGAGCCGTACGCAGTGCATGAAGGCTATGAGGGCCTCGTCGCTGGTGGAAATCAGATCCAACGGATGCATTGGGAGGATGTGCGGGGCTGGTTGAGTCGAGGCGGTACCCTCATCGGCAGTGCTCGCAGCAAGAAGTTCCGCACCCGCGAAGGACGACTGGCTGCTTGCGCCAACCTTGTCAGGAAAGGCATTGACGCGCTGGTCGTGTGTGGTGGCGACGGAAGCCTGACAGGCGCGGACCTGTTCAGACGAGAATGGCCCGGTCTGCTTGACCAGCTGATCGACAGCGGGGAGCTGACTGCTGAGCAGGCGGAGCCGCACCGCTTTCTGAATATCGTTGGCACGGTCGGCAGCATCGACAATGACATGTCCGGCACTGATGCAACCATTGGCTGCTACTCGTCATTGCATCGCATTTGC
Source organism: Ascosphaera acerosa (assembly GCA_024244165.1). NCBI lineage: Eukaryota > Fungi > Ascomycota > Eurotiomycetes > Onygenales > Ascosphaeraceae > Ascosphaera > Ascosphaera acerosa. The sequence continues at coordinate 6,837 of JAGYHY010000151.1, read as the reverse complement.
GCTGCAGTTGACGATGTGTTCGACACTGCCGCCTCGCACCAGCGAGGCTTCGTCATCGAGGTCATGGGCAGGCATTGCGGCTGGCTGGCCTTGATGGCTGCCATCAGTACGGGCGCGGACTGGCTCTTCATTCCAGAATGTCCTCCCAGGGATGGATGGGAAGATGACATGTGCAAGATCATCAGCCAGGTGAGCTGAACGGGCTCCGCAACACAGGAAGACTTGCTAATTCCTACGCAACAGAATCGCAACCGGGGCAAACGCCGCACTGTTGTCATCATCGCAGAGGGAGCTCAGGACGCCAAGCTGAATAAGATCACGTCAGACCAGGTCAAAGACGTTCTGTCCTCCCGTCTCAATCTTGATACACGCACGACGGTCTTGGGTCACACGCAACGTGGTGGCCCGGCATGCGTGTTTGATCGCTTTCTATCAACTCTCCAGGGAGTCGAGGCTGTTCGTGCGGTGCTGGAAGCCACCCCTGAAACGCCGTCGTACATCATCACGATCAGAGAGAACCACATTGAGCGAACGCCGCTGATGGAAGCGGTCGAGTTGACCCAGCGCGTCGCCGAGGCCATCAACAATCAGGACTTTCAGACGGCGATGGCTTTGAGGGACGCGGAGTTCAAGGACACGCACAGGACGTACATCAACATCACGACGCCGCAGCACAAGAGAATGCTGCTGCCGCCGGAGAAGGTAGGCTTAGGTTTTCCGGGAGCTGACATGCATTCGCTGACGTGACTTGCACAGAGAATGCGCATAGCTATCATTCACGTTGGCGCGCCTGCTGGTGGCATGAATCCCGCGACACGGGCTGCTGTGAACTGGTGCTATGTCCGTGGCCACACACCCATCGCGATTCACAACGGCTTTCCAGGACTTGTGCGCCACCACGCCGATGCGGTGTCCTCCGTGCGCGAGGTCCCATGGCTCGAGGCAGACAGCTGGGTTAACACAGGCGGTTCTGAGATCGGCACCAACCGCACCACGCCAAAGGAATGTCTCTCAGGAGTAGCAGAGTGCTTTGAGAAGTACAGATTTGACGCTCTATTCATCATTGGGGGGTTTGAGGCTTTCACGAGCCTCTCACAGTTGCGAAAGGCGCGCTCGCAATTTCCCTGCTTCAGAATACCCATGATACTCTTACCAGCAACCATCTCCAACAACGTGCCTGGCACGGAGTACTCATTGGGGAGCGACACCTGCTTGAATGCATTGGTCAGCTTCTGCGATGTGATCAGGCAGAGCGCCTCGTCATCGCGTCGTCGCGTGTTCGTGGTCGAAACTCAGGGCGGCCGCTCAGGGTACGTGGCCACCGTTGGTGGGCTAGCTGTTGGCGCGTACGCGGTCTATACACCCGAGGATGGCATCAACCTGGACATGCTCGGGCGCGATGTGCGGTATCTCCGCCACAACTTCGAGCACGACCGTGGCGCCAACCACGCAGGCAAGCTGATTCTGCGCAACGAGTGTGCCTCGGAGACCTATACGACAACTCGCATAGCCGAGATCATCAGGTCTGAAGGTGGTGGGAAGTTCCAGACTCGCTCAGCGGTGCCAGGCCACTTCCAGCAGGGAGGCAGGCCGAGTCCGATGGACCGTGTGCGCGCTGTGCGCATGGCTATCAAGTGCATCCAGCATCTGGAAAGGCTGCGCGGCAGCACTGGCGATGACATCCTCGACGATCCGCTGTCGGCGGCTGTCATTGGGATCAAGGGAAGTGAGGTGGTCATATCGCCAATGGGCGGGGACGAGGGGCTGGAAACCACTGATGCGAACTGGCAGGACAGACGGCCCAAGAACGAATTTTGGAGGCGCTACACCGGCATCATCAACATGCTAAGTGGGCGGCCGGCGTCGGGTGACGCTCAGACATTCAACCCACGCGAGGGATGGGACGACGAGATTTTCGAACAGGAGTCCGACACTGAGAAGCGCGCGTCCAAGCCGAAGATCGTCAGCACGCTGTGAGCGGTGGTGCTGGGTCGTCATTGCGACGAGTTGGGCAGGGTGGCAGTCCTTGTTGAAGGCCGAGTGGTGAAGCTCAGAGGCTCGATGATATGGTCTCTCCAGAAAGAGGAGGAATCTTGTACATGCAACGTGTCAAGCAATCTACAAACACCTAGTCATATACTGATGGCCGGAGAAGGTGCATTTACTCCACATTTTGTGGGCCCTCCGTGCAGCTCCGATAGCACAGTCGAGACGGGAGACGGGGTCAACATAGGTGCTGCCTAAGGAGTCGCCCCGAACGGGGCCTGTCAACCAGTCTCAGCAGCACTCGCCGCCCCATCAGCCCCTGACAAGCTCAGGGGCTCTCCCAGTCATCGGCTTGATGCCAGTATCTGAGTCAGCATGGGCCAGTGGATGGCAGACATGTCAGTGCATCAGAAGCCATGCCATACCACACCAGCTGAGGGCTGCTGAACAGCTCAGGACGCCGACTTCTGCACGTCGTAGGACTAGTGAACATTCCACAGCTGACAGCCTTCGGGTGCCGTGGCGGTCAGCGCGCCGCATTCAGGGGCACCTGCATACAGCTGAGCCTGGATCCCGCCAAGTCCCCGCATGAGTGGCGGTACAGGCGGCAGCTGGGCTGAGGTGGCGTATCCTTGCAGAGTATCAGACATGAGGTGAGCACTGTGAGCGGTGTAGCATGAGCTCTGTATGTATTGCGTATATGTACATGTTGTATTAGGCCGAGGTGGCATTAGGCGCGCGAGCGCAAAGTCATGATGGCAGCGGTGCAAATGCAGCAAGTGGTCTGACAGGAGGGATATCGGCAGTCGCGGTGCAATGTGAAGATGGAAATGCTTCACGGCTGTGCTCGTGGAGATGATGAGAAAGGAGTCCGATGAGGATTAGGTGTGTGAGTTCCTTTTGGAGGCATGATGAGGAGGAGGAGGAGGAGGAGGAGGAGTAGGAGGAGTAGGGTGTGATGATGGCGGTGGGGAGGGCACCGATGGCGGTGACTGGTGCGGGGGTGAGAAGGGTTGTGCACAGACCCCGCCGTGCCTCGCAGCGCAGTCGGCGAGCGCACCGGTGATTGGGGAAGAGGCGTGGGCTCGTGGCAAGCTTAGACGGCGGTCTCCTTGTTGTGAACGGGCGGAACGGTGTCCTTCTGCTGGTAAGCCTTGAACGCTTCGGCGATGGCGCCGACGAGCGAGAAGAAGAAGCCGAGGAAGAGGAAGGACTCCATGCCCCGCTTCTTAGAGCAAGAGGCTCCCGGCGGGCCGTTGACCTTGCAGTCATGGAGGTTGTAGTCTTGAGCCGCGAAGATGAAGCCGGTGAGGTAGCTGGTGGTAAGTGTGTTAGCATCTCGATTGCACACTCGATCGTGCCATGAGTACCGGTGCTGGTGCGGCGACATACAGGTACGACCAGATGATGTCCATGGGGAGGGCGATCCACGACAGCGCGCTGATGAACGGCGAGACTAGGCCGGGGAGATGGAAGACGACGCCGATGGTGGACTGCGACGGATAGTTAGCGCGGGTCTTTGCCTGACTGCACTCGTTTTCTAATATGGCAGGACTTACAATGATGATGTCGAACTTGGTGTGCTGGCCCTTCTCGTACTTGTTGATGAAGTAGGCCGAGATGCCCATGACAATAACGTCGGAGCACCATTGCAGGCCATGAGAGGCCATGACGGCGAACTTGGCGAGAGAGCTGCTCGACATGGTGTTGGATGCGTGCGTGAGAGCGCAGTGCTATGTTCAGCTATGCAATGCTTTGCTGGTATCCTCAAGGGTGCGTTTGAAGGCTGAGTAGACCCGGGCAGTGCAAAGCGCTGGCTTATGAATGATCAGATGATCGATAATCGTTGAGATGGCTGGTACCTGTGTGAGGCTGTTGTTCTGAGCTGATGAAGTGAAGGGTCGATGGCAGGTGTCATGCCCAGGTCCACGACGGCATATATATGCCTTCCGCGAGTGCTGCCATTCTCCCTCACGCAGCATTGCCGGTCGCTCACGATGACACCGGGTACGGCTGGCTTCCGGCGACCTCCTCGCCCACAAGCTCAAGGCCCAGTCACTCATGAGTAATCGCACTGACCGTAATTCCCAAATTCGCGAGCAAGCGAATGCGAAGAGCACGGGCCGGCGCCGTCGACGTCGACGTGCCACGAGGTGCAGGGACCGCCGATCCGGCGGCGCCGCTACGACGTGCACATGGGTGGAGAGGTGCGGGCTCTTCCTTGCCGGCGACGGCGGTACCTTGCAAGGTACAGATCACTGAGGAAGACGTGCCAACCGGATGGAATCGTTTGATCCTCCCTCGCTGAATCTGGATCCACTCCCGCTTCCTCCTCATCGCAGTCACCGTCGCCTTTCCGACGATGCCATTGCCTCGCAGGTCTCCGCGGATGGGCACGGTCTTGAGTCGCCGGTCGCCGGGTTCGCAGTCCTTGCCAGTGTCGTGCCAGGAGATAGTCTCAGGCCGTCAAGGTCGTGGGCGTACTCGCCAGGACTCTGGTCCAGCTGGAAGGCTGACGACTGTACTCCATGCAACAGCGGCCAGCACGCGCAATTCGGCGTTGTGAACGCCATTACGACAGCTACCATGCTGCAATGCTGTCATGCTGTCACCGACCGCAGTCAGGTGCTCCGATGACGAAGTGGCGCGACCGGGCCGGGATCTGCAGGACGGCGACGATCCCCTGCATGCTGGCACGCGGTGAGGGTTCGGTCGCCTGTGCCGAGAGATTCGACCGGCTACGGGATGGAAGGCGAAGGCCGTGGATCGGCGGATGGCAGGATGGCAGGAGTGGGTCCCTGGGTTCCAGGCCCCAGGGCCGCAGAGACAGGCCAGCCGTAGCTGCTGTCGCTGGCGCCGACCGCCGTCAAGACCCATGCGATGCCCATGCGTCGTCGTGCTGAACGTACAGCACGCCCTCCCTCTTCTCGGGTGAGCTGGCTGTGAGAGGCCCCACACCGGATCGTCGATTAGAAATGCAGGCCATGCCATCGCGACGCAACGATGGATGCGTGCCCGCGTGCGTAGGATCCCGGTCAATGCGGCCATTGTCGATCGACCGCAAACGCCCAGGACGGCGCGAGTGGGAAGCAAAAAGCACCAGTGACAACAGGGCACTGGCCGTGCGACCGTCGAAAGGCAGGTGCGGTGCGCAACCGCTCGCCCGTGCTGCCAGCCCGGCGGTATATACGGATCCGACAACGCCGCAGTCACCAGCCTGGCGGTTCTGGCCTGAGCTGAGGCGAGCGCGCAGGGCCCGGGCTAAGCTGGAGTGTGCTGAACACGCAGGCGCGAGGCCAGCTGGACGGCGCATGCGGCCTGTCTGCGTCTCTCTTCTCGTCTCTGTACGGCACGGCAGTGGGTCAGGGTCCCCCCGAGCCAAGCGCGGCGAGTGTCAGGAGATCTTCACCGCGAAGATTCCAGCAAGCCCGGGCGCGGCTGCGGCCGTCGTCCTGTCCTGGACCAGTCGCTGGCCTCGTACCTGAGGGTCCAGCTCTTCTCGGCAGCGCGGCTGGCGTCACGGCTCCGGCATGAGCTGGCTCTGAGTGGCTTCCGCCTGCTGAGCGAGCCATGCCGCGTAAAACGCTGTCGATGCACCAGACCACGTCGCACACCCATCGCAGCTATGCACGCGGCCTGCATGTCCAGCTCGCCTGAGGTCTGCGTGCCGGCGAGTAGGAGCTGTGCTGGGCTGGTCGTGAGAGGGGAGTGGAAGGTTTAGAGGCCCGGCCGCATGCGAATTGCTTGCGAGTCCATCACCGTCTCCTGAACGGGCCTAAGCAAGTTATCAGCCTGCCTTGAACCGAAGAATGTGGCTGTCAATGGGCGTTGAAGTCGGTTGAGGCGTTGATGCGAGTTGGCACGGATCGCGCGAGAGAGGCCAATTGGGCATGTCCATCAGCGCCTGCTATATAGCCCTTTCCGTTAGATGAACCACAACAATCAATTAGGGCGTTTGGTTTAGTGGTATAATACCCCATTCGCATTGGGGTGGTCCTGGGTTCGATTCCCAGAACGTCCACGCTTTGTTTTTGCACAACCCACTTGCACTTCTAACCTCCTGTCCCTGTGAGGACGCATGGACGATGCCGATTGCTGGTGGTCTGAACGCAAGTCAGCGCCCGGTCGCCGCATGGACAACAGCAATGGCAGCGAGCGGCGGTCTTGCACTTGCAAGAGACATCAAAGAACCGCGACGACTCAGCACGAGCAGCGCCGTTGCCGGGTCAAAGACGGGGACGAAGCTTATCGGGCTGGCAGGCTAAATGGGCAGGGACGGGACGGATGGATAGGCAAGTGTCCCTGAACGATGGATTGGTTGAAGTAGGCCTGCTGTTCTGGAGTCTGTAGCAGTGCGGTGATAGCGTGATGCCACGAGGTACACGATTGCTTCTCCCCATCCCGAGATACGATGAACCGCCTTCCTCAAGATGGGTCATGGCCATGCTCACCATCGCTGGCTGCCGAGACCGGTGCTGCTGTACCCGATAGTGGGCGTGCTCGGTATCGTGGTGGTCGGCGTGGCGCTGTGCTCCGTGTGAGTGCAGACACGTCCCTCCGAGCTCTGACGCACGCAATCGCCTGACTCGCAGTCCTCCTCTGCTACAGCGTCCGAGCCATGGCGACGACCTACAGGCGCTCGACCTGCCGCCGCCCCCTCTTGCCGAGTACGTGTCGCCGAGCCGACGCGACGTCAAGCAGGAACCCCATGCGCCCTGGTGGACGCACTCGACATGGACTTGCTGGCCCAGACTCTCGCCGATCTGAAGCAGGGGGATGGATGGATGGATGGATGGATGGTGGAAAGGTAGACAGAGGCACGCGAAGACATGATGGGGGGCCGGACAACTA
>JAGYHY010000150.1:0-15113 GCA_024244165.1 Ascosphaera acerosa | reverse complement strand
CTTGTGTTGCGCCGTCAATTATCATGGCCGCCCCGCCACGCAGTCAGGACACTCGTCGGCCCGCCGTCGCGCACGCTGGCACCTCCCAGCACTCAAGGCGCAGCAAGTCCAGCCATGAGCAAGACGGTGGTCAGCGGCGTGGTGGCCGATCCGCTGTGGCTGCCCAGGCGGCGCCCTTCTTGCAACCGGCGCAGCGGCTGGCGCGGCGCACATGGCCTCTCTCATCTCCATCCCCGTCTCTTCGCGGAGAGCGAGGCGGCATCAGAGGCAGTGGTGACGGCAGCGATAGTCACCGCAGACCAGCAGGCACACGAACGGCGATGTCGCTCATCACAGAACTCATTGAGGCCACCAGGTCTCAGTCTCTGTGAGTGACGCGTCTGATGCGTCTGATGCGCGTGGGTCGCGGAAATCGACACTGACGTCGTACATCGGGAGTGCAAGCAGCCAGCAACTTCACGATTGTTCTGCTTCTCCTCTGCGTGGTCGCCTCGGTCGCCTGAGTGGTCGCCACCCTGCGTGGCCTCGGCGGCGACGAGAGCTGGACCGCCCCGTGGCAGCGTTCAACGTCGCCGACAACGAGGGACTTCGAGGTCGACCTCGGCCTGCCCTTTGAGGGCGGCCAGACTCCGTCGCCGCAGAGGTCACCAGGAGCCGGACCGGGGGGCCGGGGGGCCGACCTCTGACCGCACAGCCGTTCTGTTTGCTGCTGCTGCTGTCCGACCGAAGCGCCTCAGCGTGGCACGCCATCTGAGGCAGCCTGAGAGCGGGCGGTCATCGATGCCCCGTCTGCAACCGCGCCAAGTCGGCGACCACACGCTCGGACGGCCTGCTTCAGCCGTTGCCCATACCGGACCAGCTCTGGCTACAGATGAGCATGGATCTTACTGAGGACACGCAGGCCCGCGGTGTCAGGGGGCGCCACTGCGCAGCGACATGGGCGGTACCGTCGGCCTTGCTGCCACGGGCCGCCGCGAGACCTGGATGGAGACAGACGCGCTGGACTTGACGGTCGCAGGATCGTTGTCGCGACGTACTCAAGATGGGAGGGAATACCGTCTTCGCTGGGCAGAGCCCCCCGTTGGGGAATTGGACGGAACTGCCTGCAGAGCGTACCATTTCTAGAAACGCGCAGTCACCACAAGATCACGCACCACCTGCCGGCCCTTATGCTTCACGAGACCAAGTCGACTACGCAATGTCACAGCTCTTGGGCAGTCTGCTTGTCCTCTGTGTCCTTCCCTGGCATTCATAAGTAGAACGCGTGCTGGGGATTGTCGACCACAATAACCCGTTGCACCAAACTGTCTGTAGTTCAGCTGCTCGATACTACTGATCGCCATCATCCAAGCAGTCAATATATGGCTTGTAGCGCAATGGCAAGGACTTGGAGCAAGCCTGCAAGAGGTAGTTCCAGACCCAGCTCAGTAGTGAGCATGTTGGGAGGACCAAAGCTGGGTTGTATCTTGAGCTGGACAGCACAGCACATTATGGCGTTGGGGTGTGTCTAAGTACATATGCAGACTACGTGGGGACAATTGTACGTCCCCACTGTAAATACTATGAGCTGCTGCTGAGGATACTTGTGCTGCGTGACAGGCATAGCACTGGCAGCTGCACTTGCCGCTGAAGGTCCGGCGTCTCTCCGAAGGAGGCTACGCTCGCCTAGGCATTGAGCGACAGCTACGCAGTGACTGAGATCGACGCATCGGAAGCGAGTGGCGACGACGACGTCCGCGTCAGAGCAGGGGTAGCGGAGGCCCATGAGTCGCGCTCAGCCTCAGCATCGGCCTCGGAGCCGCCGCCACTGTGCGCCACAGCGGGGCCCGGCATGGCGTCGTCAGCGGTTCGGCTCCTCTTTGCCGGCGGCTGACGTGGGCGGTTGTGGCCGTGGCTGTGGCTGGGGCGCTTACGCTTCCCCGCGTCTGCGGCGGGCTCTGCATCCCCTAGCTCGTCTGCGCCAGCATGCTTGACGCTGGGCGCCGCAAGAGTCTCAGGGTGGAACGACCTCTGATGCCGGAAGACGGCATCGGCGCGCGAGAAGTCCTGCTGCATGTGGCAGTCCGGACACTCTTGCCTGCAGTACCTGCTGTGGATCGAGAACTCGTGGCGGCTGAGATCGTACGGACGCCGGAACGACGCGCAGCAGTACCGGCCGGTCTTCTTGTTGAACCGCGTGCACCAGTACCTGACGGGCAAATGCTCCTGAGAAGAGGGGTCGTCCTGTCTGGCGTGGCTCAGGTGGAGAGCCCTATGCTCCTTCATGTCGGCGAGGGTGACGAAGCGTAAGGGGCAGAGGCCGACCGGACAGGTCAGCGCATGGGTGTCATCGTTGAAGTCGATGGCATACAGCGACTCGCCCGGGCCCACGAACGGTTTCAGTGCCTCTGTCGCAGGGCTCGGCTTGACAGGCTCCAGCGATGTCTGCCCGTGTCCCACGATCGCCAGTGGCTGCTGCGAGGCCTTGACGCGGTACAGCTCCAGCGCCCGCTTCTCGGCACCGGTCTTCACTTCGAACACCTTTAGCGCTCGACGACCCCATTCGGCGTCGCCGAACACTACTGACAACGGCTGTGGGGTGAGGCGGGACTCGAGTGAAGCGAGCGATGGAGTCTGTTCAGTCGTTGCAGGCTGCGTGGGCGCTCTCCGCTGCTGTATCGATGTGGTAGCGGTAATGGAAGAGGTTTCCTCATGGGTAGTTTCAGCACTCGGGCTCGTCGAGCATGGTACAGTCGCATCGTGCGCTCCGTCATTGCCGGCATCGCCGTCTGACCGCTGCGCAACTCCTGCATGCTGTCCGGTAGCTTGCTGGGTAGACCACGAGTCAGGACAGTCCGCAGCAGGCTGTTGCTGCATGTCTGACAGACTGGCTTGGCTGGGAGCTGCATAGCACGGGTACTCATACCGCGAGTATGACCCACCTTGCGTTGCAAGTGGGTACCCTGTTGCGGAGCCGAATGTGTGGCTTGCAGGCTGTCCAACGGTCGCATCGACGCCTGCGGTGAGCTGAGTGGCTGATCTGGCGGCCTCGCCTAGCTCACGCGCATGCGTTACTATCGCCTCCAGCAATTCAGGGGAAGGCAGTGCGGGCATAGCAGGACCTGCATCGCTGGCAGAGGCCACCGCAGTCAACGAGCCAGGGAAATGGTCCATGCCAGGCGGCGCTGACTGCAAGCCATGAGACGCCGTTGCTAGCGCTGATGTGAAGGCCTGGCTGTGGCGGTCTTGACTCAGCGTGGCAGGGGCTTGACGTCGACGCGGATGGCGGCGCCTCGCCGGCCGCTCTGCACGTTCGCCGCATGGTATTTCAGACGGCTGTGCGAGTAGGCTGCTAGATGCCAGCGTCACCGAAGAGTGGGACAAACCAAGGGCAGTGGGTGCTTGGGCGTCAGCAGGCCTCGCCACCTGGCTGTGATAATATCCAGGGGGCGCAAAGACGTAACCCCAGGCTGCAGAGCCGCCATGTTGACAATAAGGCATGGCATGCGTCGTCTGCCTCCCATTATGAGTGTCAGGGGCAGAGCCCACGGTGTGATGGTCATAGCTCACGGCAGAGTCGCGCCGGACTGAATCCTGCTTGGACGGCAAGGCCCAGTAGCGGTACTGGTACTGGTACTGGTCCTGGGAATGAGGATCCCACGCAGCCCCTTGCTCTGCAACAGGACCTCGAGGCCGATCTGCAGACAGCTCCTGTGGGCGTGCTTTTCTTGGCTTCGGCCATGACTCTGAACAGGGGTCCCACGACCACGACATGTCTGGTGGTGCCACAGGGACTGTGTGCGCGTAACTGGAATCTGGATGGTTAGCCGCGACCTGCGGCCGACGTTGATTGTACGCGGCAGTGGTCAATGGCAGTGAGGAGGTTCCTAACCGCGATTGGTCAGTGTGGGCGGGATATGCAGGCCATCCAGCGCAGTGAGCATGACTACCATCAGGTTGCAGCTGATTGTACGGAAGATGTCGTTGCTGCTGCTGCGAGGGTGCCTGCTCCTGCTGGACTGTCTGATGGGGCGCTGCTGCCCAGGTATCATGGCGATACGCTGATACCTGAGTCCAATGCGCGGCGTAATTACCGCTGTTTGCACCAGAATCGCTCTTCGCAGGATCTGACATGCCGCCCTTTACCCCTGGTGAGGCTGGCGGCGAGGGCAGCGGCTCAGCAGCCTGAGATGCAGCGAGTCTGGTAGACTGGCGGATCGCAGCGTGACCGCTATCGAGCTCCAATCGAGTTCCGTTACCGCCACAGGCAGTGCCGGCGGAACCACACGCGAGAACCACTGGCAGCGGCTGCGATGGCGACGGTGAAGGGTAGGGGATGCTTGCGCCTGCAGAAGCGCTGGATAGCTCGCCACAGCTCGTGAACGCTTCGCAGCTATTTGCAATTGCAAATACAGATGAGCTCGTCGCCAGCGTACTCTGCAAGGCGGCGCGCGGAGATGCCGTGGCCGGAACAGGGTCGATGTGGCAAAGTGATTGCGTGTCTGACTCTGGTGAGAAGGCCGCGTCAGGCAATGGCGAGGGAGGACTGATATCGTGCAGGATGGGAAGGGTGACCGCTGCGTGAAGCATCATTGTGGCAAGATTAAGAATGGCATTGACAACCTCCTCGGTTCCTGAACGAGGTGTGCCATGCAGTCAAGCTATGTAGTGTCATTGTCTGCGTCCTCGCTCCAGGGCCTGGCGTGAGAACGACTGCGACAGTCTATATACGCAGAGGTTTGAATCTCGTTGTGAAAGGTGGTCTCTACCTCTCATCGTCGCGATTGCAGTCGCAAAAGCCAGCTCTAGCACTGTATGCAGCGGCACGGCAGATCCCCCCGGTGTAATCGACTCCATCGGATGCCAGCTGTGTAGGGCAGCGACAGGGGTCGAGCGTGAGATGCAAAACAGATTTTTAGTCTGTTTCGTTTCCGAACCGAAAGGGCCGTCGAATAAGCAATTCTCGTGTGATCGCCGAAACCACATGGCCGCCGCAACGCATTATTCCTGCCGCCCGTGCAAGCCACTGGTCTCTGTCCGGGGGTGAGACGCAGACTGCCCCGGCTGAGAACAGCAGCATGCCGATGGGGGCTCGCGCTGACTGCTTCCAAGATCCGCCGGTCTCTGCTCGGATGATTGGTGTGCGAGGTCCTGTCGTTCTGGCAGCTCGGGTATGTGGGCTGGCTGCATTCCTGTAGTGGGGTCGCTGGGGCGGTGTGATCGTCGGCTCTGAGCTCTGTCCTGTCTGACCCCTGATGCTAATTTGCAGAAAGAGTTTTCTCTGCTGCCTCGAATCCGTCAATGATCGCCATCTCAGAATAACCTCCTCGCAGTGCGAAGGTGCTCTAACGATCGACCGGTGTTAGCCAGTGCCATCCGTAAGTCCCATGGCGGCCCAAGAGTACAGAAGAACTCCTGTACCATCACGGTATGCTCCGAGGAGTACCAATGCCTGCGTCGCGGGGCATGCAGCACGAGACGGAGCAGCGCGAAAAGTTCTAGGAATGTCGCTTCAGCGAGTCATCGCAACTCCTGGTCGCGCAAACAGCTGGTAGCACCTGTGACGACCATACGCCCATGGCCTCCTGCTCAGGGGGTGCGTTTCTCAATGGCGCCTACCCCTGACAGAGTTTTCGTCCATCAGAAGCTAAGCAAGCTCGGCTCCAGCCTCCGGGTTGTCAGCCCTATCGGCAATCATCATGATTTGCACCAGCGGTTCAGGGTTCAGTCGGGTCCGAGTGGGCGTCAAAGCTCCTGGGAACCTGATCCTGAGCTTCGGCTGTTCTACCGACTGATCGCTTACGGCGCTTAGCTATGCTGGTCGCGCACTCGCATCCGACAGCTGCCATGAGCATCTTGACACGAGTCCGGTCGTTGTGACGGTCTCCACCAATCGCAGTGCGCGAAGTCCGCCCGGTGCTACGGCGTGGCTGAGCCCCACCGCATGCTACAATACTTTCGCAGTCCGAATCTCAAAACGCGCACGCAGACCCACGTGTGGTCGGGCGCACCGTTGACAGGGCTCGCGCGGATGCCCGTCGAAATCTTCAAGCCATCGGTCGAAGGAGCGAGCGGTGGCTTCTCTTGGCTCGTCTTCCGCTGGCATGAAGAGTAGCTGCGCTTGCTCTCGGCGCGCTCAGGACCCAGTAGTCAGCGTAGAAGTAGGGTCGGTGTCGAGCCTTCGGTTGCACCTGCTCTGTCAAGGGACGGCCGGCCAGAGTGTGGGCAAGATCACCACAGCCATGGCATTTGGAAGGCCTTTCTGATGATACTTCATTCAGTGATGTGTGTGCACCTGGAGCTGGTGGAGGCCGTCAGCAGCTTATGTACTGCTGCTCACCGAGCTCTGGTAGCTGCGTCTCGCCCACTTGCCCATCCTCAAGTAGCGTGCCACGCGTCGATATCATCGCGAGCGCATTGCGGACACCGGCCGCCCGATTGCAGCGCCCGTTCCATCTGATCGCCAGGCAGATGGCGACTCCATGTGCACGCAGTTGCGCACCCAGATCGGAGTCGGCCTGGTCTGCCGCATGGCAGCTCCCGCCGGACCACTGGCTTCTGTCATGCGAAAAGCCCGCATCAGTGAGACGCAAGGGCGTTGCTGCAGGTCAACTGTATTCGGACCGGACTTGACTGCGAGCACAGCGATGCGTCGCATGGTGCCGCCTGGCGATCAACCAACCCAGCGCTCGGGCTGTCACTGCAGTTGCAAAAAACACACGCAGCTTCAGCCACTGGAAGAATTGAGAGAGACATCGGTGAGCTTGAGCGCGGGCATGATCTGCTGCGGATTCCGAAGTCCGCGCACGGTACACCGTGTAGTCTGATGGTCCGTGCGTCCGCGCTATATTCAGACGGCGCGAGAAGACTTTTCTGCGCTAGAGCGTGCACGCACGCCTGGCTGCTTGCTTGTTGTGGTCAATCTATCCGACAGGGGCAGGCGCGCCATGCGACCGCTGTTGACTGCAAGGATAGAAGCAGTGCCTGGAGCAAGCTGTCTCTTCGTGGCCATGGGTCGCCTCTGGTGCCTCAGTCGGTCATCAGTGACAGATTGCCTGGGCAGGCACTCGTGCCCGAAGCGGTGAGCTCGATGCCCTCGCCCTGGAACTTCGATTCCAGGTGCAGCAGCAGCAATCGTGAGCAACAGTATTGCCATCGCGGTCAGAGCACATTCTTGCTTGCTGTGACGGAGCTCTACCTTGTTCATGCGCACCCCCATTATCAGTGACCTACTCGCTCCATCATGTCAAGTGAAACGCTGTAGAGGAAGGGCAAGTCTTAGCAGACTTGTTGAAGGTGAGCCCGGAAGAGGATCACTGAGTAGCTGCACGGCCCGCCAGTCGCCCACGTGGGACCGACCGAGGCGTCAAGCTCCAGGGCCAGAAAGACCATCCGCCCGGATGTGGCTGCCAGTGGCCTGTGCCATGATCAAGCCTCACCGGGAAATCGTCAGCTACCGGAGCTCGCAGCAGATCACAGCTGGATGTCCTGAAGAACGTCAACCACATGGTACTACCACCGGTGCGACGGGTCCCTTCCGGAAGCCGTTGCCGATTGGTGGACAATCGGTGGCCGAAGTGAGCGTGGCGTTCCACGGCCGGACACGGCGTTGTCACCACGCCTGAAACGTGTCAGATCAGCTGGAGCCGGCCCTGAAGAGTCTGGCACTGGCGCTGGCGCTGGCAGCTGGCATCGCAGCAGTCCTGGGCGCGTCGCTGTGGCGCTGTCTCCGCGCCCGCGACCGGCAGTCGGGAGTTGCACCGCCTGGCCCGAACCCGGTAGGGCTGGCACGTTGCCTTGCGAGTGGGGCTCCGATCAGATCGGTGGTATCGGTGGGTGACGATCGGTACCGTGGCGTTGCATTCGCGCGACTCGGTAATTGGCGATGGCAACGCTGCAGGCCTGGCGACTAGCTGTTGCGCGAGCGCAGGGAACGGTACAAGAATGGCTGCTTGCTGCTGCTTCATGCTGACTGCCCTCTCACCCGCGCTGACAAGGTCAGGGTTTGTCCTCCCCGGCGATGTCAGTGCTTGGCTGACATGATTCCTTCCGCTGCGACGGTCGGCCAGGGGCCTTCACACAACGCGCCGCAATGACTGCCTCGTTACTGTCTTGATTCGCTCCGCCCTCCTGATGGCACTCACCAGATCGGCTCCTATGCTCCTGTCCACCGCAACGGAGTGCCATTGACGCATCAGCCACGACGAAGCGCGCTGCTCAATCCACGGCTCGGGATTACCTGACCTAGCAAATGAGCGATTCTATCCCCCGGATTTTGCCGCCGACCCAGAAAACAGCATCAAAGGCGAGATGGCGGAGTGGTCTAACGCGACAGACTAGAATGTGAGGACCTCACAAGAAATCTGTTACCTTCGGGTGCGCAGGTTCGAATCCTGCTCTCGTCGATCTTTTTTTGGTCGGAGGGGGGCTTGACCGGCCATGTCATCCGTGATCACGTCCTCGCCGAGTTCTCGATGCCAATGCCAGCTCCTTCATGATCCAGGAGGCGCCATCATACCAGCGACAGAGATGCGGCCAGCCATCGACCATCGCCGTGCGGCGTCCGGCGTCTTATCAGTCCGACAGAGATGGCACGCACCCGTACTCCGATGGGTACTTCAGCCGTTAGTCACCGCCGACAGTGTCGGCCGCGCACCGCCTAGACCGCCTGCTCAAGCGTGCGATGTGCGCGTGAGCACGCGTTCATCGCAGCACGGAACAAGAGCCCCTTCGCTGAATCCCGCAGCGGCTATCGAGTGCCGATCAGCGGGGTCACAGATACAGCGAAAACAGGAGAGCTGGGGATGGTTTGCCAGCATTCGGGCACCCGTGCTATGCGGCTGGCGGAGACATTGCCCGCCCAGCTGGTCATCTGATGGCAACGGCACTTGCAGGCCGACAGCTCATGAAACCGGCTGCAGGCAGCCCCGGCAATCGCTCGCAATGGGGTGAGGTGGGGGAAGCTCGCTACGGATTGAGCCCTGCTAGCGATGGAGATATGCAATCAATGCGAAGGGCGGTGCGACTAGCCCTCGGCCTGTACACAGCTGCTCGCATTGAAAAGGGGCGCTTGGAGATCCGCTGGATTCGCTACCTCCGAACGCTTTGGCAATCGACACCGTTGTTCTCACATTGAAAGGCATAGACTGAGAGACTCGCTGCCAAAGTCCGCATTCAGCGTCTCAAGACGACATCCGACTCCAGCATGACCATCGCTGCTGCGCTTAGAACCTCTTCTCGTCGACTCGTTCGTCATGCATCCACCCGCGCACACAAAGCGGAGGGCGACATCTCGTCCGTGTTCACAAGTTTGCAGGCAGACTACAAGCCGCAACCACTTGCGCCACGCTTCGCTGATCTGAAAGAAGCCATCTTCGCACAGAACGGTGATGCCCTGACTCGGAGCTATAAGATCCTGCTGGAGAGCCTGCGCCATGAGGCTTCTGAACTGGCTGCTCGTGGTCCTGCTGTACGCAATAGGGTCCTTCTCCGTGTGTCTGTCTGTGTGTGACTGCTGTCTAACGCCGTTGGTCTGGTCTCAATCGCAGGCAATCCCCTCCATCACCTATGCAGATCTGATCGGCGGTGGCATATCACAGCAGACACTCGCAGACATCAAGTCACGGGGCACTGTCGTCGTCCGCGGTGTCATCCCCCGGTCGGAGGCTGCAGACCTGAAGCAGGAGGCCGAGGAGTATGTGGCTGCCAATCGCGAGAGGGTTAAGGCCTTTCCTGCCGACTCGCCTGCCGTCTACGAGATCTATTGGTCTCCAGCCCAGGTCAAGGCTCGCTCCCATCCCCGTCTACTTCAGGCACAGCAGCAGCTACAGGCCTTCTGGCACTCCTCTGATCCTACAGCAGCCATCTCAACCAGGCACGCCACCACTTATGCTGATCGGTTCCGCATCCGCAAGCCGGGCGATGGCAAGTTCGCTCTGGGACCGCACGCTGACGGCGGCTCTCTCGAGCGCTGGGAGGACCGCGAGTACTCAAGCGTCTACGCTGACATCATGCGCGGCAACTGGGAAACCTACGATGCTTGGGACGCACGCCACAGGATCACGGCGCAGATGGATCTCTACAACGGCGCTGGGGCATGCTCCATGCTTCGCTTCTTTCAGGGCTGGCTGGCCATGTCCGACACTGGTCCTGGGGAGGGGACTCTCCGCGTCTGCCCGATCGTGCAACAAAGCACGGCATACACTCTGTTGCGGCCATTCTTCGAGCCAGAGCACAACCGTGTCGATCTCAGCGCTTCGTTCCCAGGCGCGGTCCCGGGCATGGCCCAGGAGTATAACCACTTGACCCACCCGCATCTCCAGCTGGGGAAGTCAATGGTCAATGTCCCTCGCGTGGAACCGGGCGACTACGTCGCTTGGCATTGCGACGTCATCCACGCCGTCGACAGCCAGCACAACGGCAACAACGACTCCAGCGTCATGTACATCCCTGTGGCGCCCCTCTGCGACATGAACGCGGACTACCTGAAGGCGCAGCGTGAGGCGGCCCTCACACTGTCGCCGCCGCCAGACTTCCCGAGCGCAGGAGGGCCGGGTGAAGCTGGCTTCAGAGGTGCTGTTCGCTGGGACGCTGTCTCCAAAGACGGCCTACAGGCCATGGGCATGGGGACTCAGGGATGGAACGTCACCGACAACATGACTGAGGGTGAACGACAGGCAGTCGAGCGCGCGAATGCTAAGCTCTTCGCCAAGTAGTGTGTATATAGCAACTAGCCAAGAGCCATACGTTGATCGTCACCTGTAACGCCATGGGCAAGCCGTAGTGACCAGTCAAGCAAATAATTGGGGCCGAGCTGCTTATTGTCGTGCCACTGTAAGTCGGTGGCAAAAACATAGTCGTGCCCGGGATCGAACCGGGAACCTTCTCGGAACTTGAGGGCTCACGTGATTGTGAACGAGAAATCATAACCATTAGACCACACGACTCGGCCGTAGGGAGTTGCTTGTGACGCTTATATGGCCACTGACACCCCCAACCTGGCCACTGATCATCAGGGGACCAGGCCTACGAACTGAGATGCATGGGCCATTCGGCGGATGTGCGAGCATCCGTCCTTCGTGCTCAATTGTAGATGGGGAAAGGGAAATGAAAGACTAAGTGGGAGGATATTGTATGCTGCATCTATCGGCACCGCGGATACACGTAGTCACCACTCACACCACCATCAGACTGTGCGGCCCAAGATGATGTCAGCCGACCTCTCAGCCACAGCAAAGACCGTCCGTACGGAGTCTCCCCGTGGAAGCAGCGGAAACATTGCGTCGCCGACAACACGGAGGTTCCT
Organism: Ascosphaera acerosa; assembly: GCA_024244165.1. Lineage (NCBI taxonomy): Eukaryota > Fungi > Ascomycota > Eurotiomycetes > Onygenales > Ascosphaeraceae > Ascosphaera > Ascosphaera acerosa. The sequence goes on along the minus strand of JAGYHY010000150.1, from coordinate 3,829 downwards.
CGTTCCGTAGACCTTGAGCTCCGGATCGACGACGCCATACTCGTCGCGAGGCAGCATGGCGCACGTCCCGCAGATGTCATTGCTGAACACCACCAACTCCTTGCAGAGCTCAAGGACCTCGTCAAAGTCCATGTCCTTGAGCTTCTGATCGCAATGCAGCCGCTTGCCACCTTTCTTCAGAATGGACGCCATCGGCTCCTCGTCGAAGATGGAGTCCGTGTTGATGAGATGCTTGGCGAGGTACACCCGGTCGACCACATGGGTCAACATGTTGCTGTTGATTCGCGGTTGCACGTGCGGGTCCGCAGATGATATGTGCACACTGCCTCGCGACATGGGGTGCAAAAGAGTGGTGCCGACCGAGACGAAGTTGCCTGGCTCCTTGCAGTCCCACATCTGGCTCTTGAGGGGTCCTGCGCGCGGTCGGATCTGAAATGGTTGCATCGTGATCTCAGCGGTGGCCTCGTCGGGGTCGCCCACCTTGTCCCACAAAACCTCCACCTGCTTCCGCTGCGGCGCACTGGTGCAATCGTCCAAAATCTTTTGGAGGACAGCGTTTCGGTCCCGGCCAACGAGTGGATCCTTGAAGGACATGAGGTGATGGACGAGGAAGATCTGGCCGATCGGACCGCTGCGATCCTCCATGTACTGTTGCATGATTTCCTCGGCGAAGTCAGAGTCTGTGACCGAGTCGATGGTCTTGGTACCACTGTCGACCTCGTAGCCAAACGATACGACCGCCTGGCTCTGCAGGTTCTCTCCCACGTTGTCATTGACGATGACAGGCTCAATCCCCTGCGCAGCCAGGACGTCTCGCTTCCCAATGCCGGAGAGCTCAAGCAGCTGCGGTGTTTTTAAGGCACCTGCAGCGAGTATTACCTCCCGACCGGCGCTGATTGTATACGATCTGGATTCATTAGACACTGCAACGCCAGTGGCAACGACGTCGTCGTTGCCATCACTCCCTTGCTCGAGAAGGACACGGTCAGCTAGAGCCTCGATGACCACATATAGGTTCGGTCGAGCCTCGACGTCGTCGTCGAAGTAAGCTGTGCCAGCATGACTGCGCTCCCGTGTGATCGGATTCACAGCCACCGGAGTGGGATATGGTCCACCACCGCCACCAAGGATAGGGTCTTCTGGCCGCTGAGGCACCCATCTTTTCGAGTGTTTCAAACCACGCATGATGGTAGGGCGCCAGATTCTCGCAATATGATATGTGTAAGGAGCCGTTGCCTTGCGCTTCCGCCGGGTAGTGCACATGTTGCGCGACTTCGCCTTTGGGAGCATGCAGCGTCGTCCCCTTGTACATGTATGGCTCGAAGGACTTCCAGTTCCAGCCTGGGTTGCCCATCTTCTCCCAGGCATCCATGCCAATCCTGGACGCAGGCTTCATTGAGCCGTGATGAGTAGCGGACGTGCCGCCCAGCGTGCGACCCCGTGTGATACCCAGTCGGCGGCCACCTAGTTGCGGCTACGGCGCATGCAACCACGTGTATTAGTCCGCGTGCTCGGTCAGACCGACACCCTTTCTTCTTTGCACCCACCTGCGGTACTGTGATGAAACCCCAATCGTAGTCATCGTTCTCATAGAGCTGCGCGCTCAGCATCGGTATTGTGAGGCGCGGATCGCCAAGGAGGTCGGTGCCTGCCTCGATGCAGACAACCTTGATACTGGGATCTTCTGAGAGGCGGTTGGCGAGCACGAGACCGGAGGTGCCACCGCCGACGATGACATAGTCGGCATGGAAATCCCGATTGACATCCTCAAACTCAATGAGGTCCAGCAGCGGCATGGTGGGCTAGTGCAACCGGCGAGACCGGTCGTGGCGACTGCGCTGAGCTGCAGAAGTTGTGACTCTGGAGGGATAGCCGATGAGACACTGCAAGCTGAACTGAACACCTTAGATTGGCACAGTTCGAGTCTGTCTGGTTCGCGAAGTAGCTTGCGCAGCCAATAGACCTCGCCACGGACATGCGAGACTGCGAGACTGCCCCGAAGCATGCTGGTAGTCGCCGTGGCAGAGGGTCGACCAGTCATTATGAAGTAGCCGTCCGCCTCGACGCAGTAGCCGTTGCGTGAAACGCTCCCGCACCCCATCACAACTCCACGTCAACCCGCGATAGCGTCATTAGTAGCGCCCGTGCACTACCTAAGATGCCCAGGGTAGCCATATGGATGGTGCCAATGGTGTGCAATCCCTATCCGATCGTCGACGGCTCAAGCATGACGGGCAACGGCGCTGCGTCTGCACCACTGCAGCAACCTCAATCTGCGTTAGTGACAGGGGCACACTAGCGAGTCGCCAGGGATAGTCAATACACTAACAAGATTGGCACGTACCCCTGGCAAGGCAGGCAAGCAAGGCAGAAAGCCATGCGCGCAGCCCACTCTGTGCCTTCTGCGGACATAGCCTGAGCTTCATAAAGCGGGCCTGAGCTGTCTCTGCGCCGCCGTGTAGCCTGAGCTGCAGATACCTCGGCGCAAGAACGCCTTGCTGCAGTACTATGCCTGATCCGAGCTAGCCAGCGCTATCAATGCCGACGCCGCAGAACGCCAAGGCCGCCGGACCGGTACTGGCAGGTACTCCGCGCGCGAGTGCGTGCAGCGTTGGTACGTGATGCTACATGCTCGGCTACCGGCGCGGCAAAAAGCACGCCCAGCAGACAACCGCCTTCGGCAATGGTCAAGCGCAGCTGAGGGGGGCGGGGAGAGGGGGCGTCGTTGCGTCGGCATCTATACGAGCGCAAGGCATGGGCGTACCACGTCGTCTTCATATGAGATCCTGGTGCCTGGCTCTCAACGGTCTTGTGAAGAGCTTGATCGGTCGCGTATTGTTCCCTGCTGCTCTCGCGACTCGGCCATTTCGGTACCAGCGGATTGGGCCATCGATCTCACCACTACTGCTCTGAGCAGCCCCTCCCATAAGCAGACCGCAGCCAGCTCGGAACAATCGCTTCGCTGGATCAGAAGCAGCGGCAGTCAGCACTAACAGCAATCACCGCCACTGCCCAGCATGCTCTTTGGAGGTTCTCAGAATCCGCTCACGCAAGCGTCGCTCAAGTATCGCATTGAAGTTGAACCGGGCCAGCCTGAGGCCTACGCGGTACCTGGATCGGAGAAGGAAGGACGCTCGCGAGTGTATCGCAGCTTGGCCGTGAGAGATGGCCCACTCTTGGAGACACTGGACCCAGAGGTATGTTGATGCAGTCAGCAGTGGCGGGCGCAGGTGCAAGGCAGATGTGCTGACGGTGATCGCAATGATGGAGCAGGTCCGCACGGCGCATGAGATGTTCGAGTGCGGAGGTATGACATGCGCAATGGCTCCGGGTGGGCTTGACAACCACGCTGAGTTGAGGCTGATCTGCTCTGCTTGCGTTAGCTGCGAGGTTCCCAAACCGCAATTGCCTGGGGTGGCGTCCCTTCGAGCCTGTCACGACGACGTATGGCGAGTACCAGTGGATGAACTATAAGACCGTGCAGGAACGGCGGGCGAATTTTGGCGCTGGTGTCGTCGAGTTGCATCGCCGACTGGGCGAGGAGCATCACCAGCGGCCAGTGGGCTTGTGGGCTCAGAATTGCCCTAACTGGCACATCGTCGGTAAGCTCAGACACTCCCAGCATTGCAGATAGCGTTCCTCAGACGCTGACAGTTCGGCCCCTGGAGACCTGGGATGTCAGTCGCAGAGCCTGTTCACCATCTCGCTGTACGAGACGCTCGGTGCTGAAACGACCGAGTACATCATCAACCGATTTCACTGCTGGGCAAGGACGGCGCTGCGGCGGGTGATTTCATCGCGCGCGCCGCTGCGCCGCGCTTGCGACTGC
>JAGYHY010000149.1:0-15127 GCA_024244165.1 Ascosphaera acerosa | reverse complement strand
ATCCATCAGAAGGGTTGTCCGAGATGAGACACGACACTGCGCCTCTCCTCTGCTGTTGTCACAACCGCCGGCTCAGCCACCAGCATCAGACGCAGCCACCCAATACTGATGGGATGCGTGTCGCCCGCCAGGTTAATCTAGCATCACTCACTGCAACCGGCTGCAGCTTTGCCCTGCCGTGAACTGGTTGTGGCCCCGTGTCATGTCTGTGTGTAATCATGCTATTCAAGCGCTGCAATTCGCGAACGCAGTGTACTGTACATGCAACCCCGGCATCCTGTACACGACATATGAACCCCGTTGCCTTGACTACGTAGCTCGCACTCACGGGTTAGCCTTGACAAAGTCAACGCCCTTCTGAATGTTCTTCTTGAGGTCGACCAGGCATTTGTCAAGCAGGCCCTGCTCGTAAGCACTGAGATCACCCAGCGGGTAGATCTCCTCAACACCCTGCTTGCCGAGTCGGACGCGGCTGCTGAAGAACTCGATGCCTTGGTCCTTGAACAGCGGGCTGAAGACGAATGTCGGCTCGACGACGTCGGCCTCACCCTGCGCGCCGCGCAGAACCGAGTCCGCAAACCGCGCGCCGGCGAAGGCCATGCTCAGCGTAGCCGAGCCGGCGCCGTCCTTGGCCTTCACCACCTCGTCGCCGCCGAACTGGATGCGGTGGGTGAGCGCGTCGAGCGCCTCGCCGGAGATGTCCGGGTGGTTCGACTGGGAGATCAGAGGGACGATTGTCACGCCGCTGTGTCCTCCCACCACGGTGACGGCCTCTGCGGCGGGGTCGGTCCCCTTCAGCTGCGAGATGAAGCGCGACGAGCGAACAACGTCGAGCGTGGTCACGCCAAAGAGACGTTTGGGGTTGAAGACGTTCTTTGACTTGAACACTTCGGCAACGATAGGGACGGTAGAGTTGACCTAAGCAGCACGACATCAGTAAGGTGGGGTCTGCCGTTGATCGGGGCATCAGGTAGGAAGAGATGCCGACTCACCGGGTTCGAGATGATGAGGATGTTGGCATCAGGGCAGGAGTCGGCAGCTGCCTTTGCCAGGTCGCGGACAATCGACGCATTGGTGTTGAAGAGATCTAGTTGGATCATCAGTTTCCCGCCTGCTCCCATAGCCACAACACGCGTCTACCGGGTAGGATGTGGGCTCACCATCGCGGGTCATGCCGGGCTTGCGGGGAACGCCGGCAGGAATGAGCACGACCTCAGAGCCCGACAGTGCGTCCTTCAGACCTTCGGGACCAGCATTGTGACCAGTAACCTCAGACTTGGTGTTGATGTGGGATAGATCAGCAGCGACGCCTGTTGTCCCGTATTGATATCAGATATCAGTATCAGCGACGCCCCAACATATGAGTCGGACTCGACTGACCTGGCGACCCCTTGATATCGTAGAGTGCCAACTTCGTGACACGCGGATTCAGCTTCATCAGCATCGACAGAGGCTGGCCAATGCCGCCGGCGGCGCCGAGGACGGCGACCTTGGAGTTCTACAGGAGGGGTCAGAGCGGATTCCTCGTGGTCAAACGGTCTCGCCGGGCTGCCACGACCATTGGCGTCTGCTGGCTTGCTATTCCCACAAGAAGACGGCAAGCCGGCAAGGCAACCAACAGCCGCCTTGAGCATGGCGCGGGGTGGCGGGGAGGCGGGACGGGACGCACCTGCTGGGCAGACACAGAGAAGGCCCTGCGCTGGGCGAAGGTGAAGGCGCGACGAGCAGCGAACATGATGGCGGCGAGGCAATTGGACGTGCGGTGGATGGCCTGAGACGAAGAGCGATGGCAATGACAGCAGCAGAGCCCGTGGTGAAGAAGTGGCCGAAGATGCATTAAGAAGCGGCGGCGGCCGATCAGGCCGGCGCGGGAGCAGCAGAAGAAGGCAGAGGCGGCGGCGCTGGCAGGCGAAGAGTCTGGGAAAGCTCGGGAAAGTCAGCGGGCGGCGGGTGGGGGCGCGAGTTGCTTCCGGTTGCCGAGCACCGCTCACACTGCCGGAGCCGGGGCAGACACAGTGCGCTGCGGCCAACATGTGCGCAGCGCTGCATCACCGTACTGATACCTGGTGAGGAATGGCGTGAGACAGTTCAAGGGCGCGCGAGAAGGGCAAGGCAGGGCATGGCATGGCATGGCATGGCATGGCATGGCATGATGTGGAGGCAGAGCAGCGCTTGTCAATACTCAGGTTACAACGCCCCTGTGTTCGCATCGACCGGACACATTTGCGGCAACAAGAGGCCAGAGGCTGCGGTGTACACGCACGCACACGCGCTGAGGCATCCGTTACATCGCCTTGACACGCCCATCTTCCCCCGCTCCGACGTCGGGGTACATGTGCTCGAGCTCCTCCAGCTTCATCCTGCGCATGCCCAGGGCGTACCCGGCCCAGATGGCATACCCCGCCGATAGCAAACCATCAAAGAAAGTCAGGTAGATGAAGTGCGGGTTGTACAGGGCCGCGAGGCGGGACGTCAAGCAGGCCGCGGGCGCAGCCAGCGCGGCAGCCCAGGCGCGGTACAGGATCTCCTCCCTGGTAGTGATCTCATCGCGTCTGCAAGAGCCAACGCGCCTGCTGCAGTTTGGGCAGCAGGGTCGGCCTCCCGTGGGGCGCTCGATCACGCTGGGGCGGTGCCGCGCTCGGTCGCTTTGCACTGCGAGGCTGTTGGAGACGCGTCTGTGTCAGCTGAGAGAACGAGCAGCGTGCATGGCCCCGGCAGGCAACATGGGACGAACGCACTCGACGGAGATGAGAATCGCGATCATGACGTTCAGCAGCAGGACGCAGCCGGTGAGACGAGACATGTTGCTGTCCCAGCCAGCGCCAAGGCTGAGGAGTGCATTGCCCGAGTCCATTTGCTCGTAGTCGACAGGCTCAGTCAGGTCCATGTTGAACAGAGTGTGGCTGAGGTGCTCAGAGAGGAGTTCTGAAAGCTGCTGCAATGTTGCCGAACCTCCTGTCCTGGCTGACGCGGATCGAATGACCGTTTGGCACCGACTTGAGCAGCTTGACTGTGATGGCGATGGAACCGCTTGGGTGGACGATGGGCAAGTCGCGCCATTTTGTACAGCGCAGTAGTGCGCTGCTAGCGTGGCACCGATCTATACATGAGAACCAGTACTGGAAGCATGGTTGCTCTGACCGGTGGGTTGACTCGCACGGCTGGAGTCAATTCTAGAGCGGCGCTGCCGATGCCTCTCGACAGTCAATGGCTGTGATCGTTAGCCCCTGAACCACTGAACCGACTGCGTGAGCTCAGGGGTAGATAGATGTGTAGGCTGGACGTCAGTCGTCGCCGCTCTCCACATCATGCGGCACTCGGCCTCTTGGCAGATGGCACCAGTCGATGTGACAAGCTGAGACCGTCGACATGGTCAGAATCTAATGAGAGCTTACAGCAAGTGCAGGTACATTCTTCTTCGTCAACACGTCGTGGTCACAGATTTCTCCACGAGAATGCCACTGCTGTCGGTTGACAGCGTGGTGTCTCCTAGCGTCGTCCATTGATCACTCGCAGCCAGAGTCTTTCCGCTGATCGTGTAAGGATCAGTCGTGTTCGACAAAGCCTTGACTTGACCTCCGCCCTTGCTGTATTGACGATCAAGCGACGTGTACTGCGATAGCGGCAACTCATCTGAGCTCGGCTCTTGAGGACCAGTGGAGCTGCCTCGCTGCCGTGAACGCCAGCAGCTGAACAGCGACCGGACGCGACGATTGTTGACGCTGCCGCTCAGACTGTCGTCATAATCTGGCACAGTGCGAGCCTGGCCATGCTCTAGGCGCCGAGACCGCGAATGAGCGTCGGCGGTCGTCACTCCGTGGCCCAGCCACTGTCGTATCAGGAAATGGTACGACGGCGCGCAGCAGGTGAACATGGCCGTCGCGATCTCGATGACCGACCAGTGCACGTCTTGTGTCGCGGTTGCGAAATCCATGAAGTTTGTCTCGGCCATGCCAACCAGCCGCGCAATGCCCATGCCGATAGACCTGAGACGTTGGTCAGCCATCCACACACAATCCGATCGGGCTGGTACTGGCGCACATACAGTGCACCGATGCCCACTACTGCTGAGACCGCGATCTTCATCCTCAGTGGTAGGTTGAGTTGCCAGATGACTGGCTGCGGCAGTAGTATGATTAGCATATCCGTGAATATGTCGGCCGCCGCGACAGCGACGTAGGCCACTTTGGGATTGCCGCAGTGGCCGTTGGAGGGGACCAAGTTCCAGACGTAAGTGATGGGTCGGCAGATGAGGTAGGTGACCATTAGTGTGCCTACCATCCACATGATGGATGCGGCAAGCACGATGCCACCCGCCACGCGGAATGCAGTCCCTTGTGCTGAGAAGGCGCGGAATATGAAGATCATCACGCTGACTTTGATGATGCCCAGTGAGACTGCGAAAAGTGTTTGCGCTGCAAGTACGAGCTGGTGATCATGTCAAGTCGCCCGTGTCAGCAAACCGTCAGCCACCAACGACGGATAGTGATGGCAAAAGTTGGAGACTCACTTTCAGGAGAAGGTGCAGCTGATCGAAAGGCAAATCCCAGAAACTCCATCCCATGCCCGCTCGGCAAACAAGGAGCAGAGACACAATGCAGAACCCCGTCAATGTAGACTTCAACCCGACAACTTTAGCAAGTCCGTAACTTCAATGTATCGTCGAGCATGCCATCTCCAACAAGACGTGACGAGCAGAGCGCCGTGAGTGACTCACCAATGCACCCAGCACCAGATAATCTTCAGGGAGGAAAGACTTCGCTCTGATGTAGCGTGAGTAGAATCTCAGCCCGACCGACACCGCTGCTAAGACCCAAAAAATAACGACGGTGATGATCACGCCTTTTCCCGCTTCGTTGAGGCCGCGATGAGGCTGCATGCCAATCCAACTCGGCGCGCCGTCTGCCATGCTTCCCGTGTTGTCACTAGCATCATGAGCGTTGAGTTAGTGGGCTGTTGAAACGCAGGCGCCGCCGAACGCTCTCAGCTAGCGTCGAGGCAGGTGTAAGGAACGGCTCTGCCTACGGCGGGTTTATGGGAGCGGTGTCCGAGCCTGTCGGCAGTACGCCAGTTGGCATGCCGCTCCTGCTCAGAACAACCATCTCTCTCAAGAGACAAGGGCGCGCTGAGGCGTGTGACCGCTGTGCGACCGCTGTGATTCTGATCGCCTCAGGAGGTCTCGGTGACTCAGCTTAATGCTGCTGGTGGCGTTTCGTGAGGCTCGAGCTGGACAGAGTTGCGACAAGTAGAAAAGCACAGCTCATCCAGATCAACACCCACAGACCACCGTGTCAGGAGGTGACGAGGTTTGAGAGCACAAAAGGCGCCAAAAGAAGGACGAGAGGCGCAACCCCATGGATTTGGACGAAGAGGCTGCCCTGCTGTATGTATTCATCGGTGCATGACGCCTTGAATCCTGCAACAGAAGCAAAGCATGCTGATGTACATCTGTCATCGCTTGATGGGGCCGCGACGCCGTCTCCTATCATCGTCTTGCCCGTGGCAAGGGTCGTTGAAAGCATCGTACCCGCTGGCATGGTATCTGAATCGCACACTGATGAGAATCGAGGGGAATGGCTCACAATCCGGACGCCGACAAGCCATGTGTGGAGGGTACCGCGATGGTGTTTTGCTGCAAGGTGCAGGTGTTTCCTTTTCCTCGCGGCTCGTTGATATTGGCAAGTCCTCTAGTGTATCATATGCTCTTCAACGCGCTGTAACTCCACTTCAGCTGCCCAGGCCCTTGCACCAGTAGTGCGCCGGGGATGTCGACGCTTGAAGGCTGGCACGTACTGCCACGCAGACTACACGAGCTCTTGCAGCTCGTGCTAGTAGCAATCAGCAGGGATGCAGTCTCGTGCAGGCTGTTGAGGCGACGGCGTCCCACTGACGCAATGGAGCGTGCCCAACTCGAGGTCAGGCGATTGCTGGTGCAAACCGCCTCCGACGTTGTACCGGTGGTGCGGAAAGCGAATTGAACTTGATGTTCAGGAGTAGGCACATCAGCGGGGATGTCCGCTGGCGGGCTAGGCAAGACGATGCATGAGAGACCCGTCAGCAGCTTGGCAGGCTGAGTAACGTGCACAGCCCTGTGCTAGGTGGTTGGAGCCGAGCGGCCATCCCCACCATTTCCGGAGGGGTTCCTACTCGCCAGTTTCAGTAGCGCATGAAGGGGCAGGCGTCAGCCAGGCGTCAGCCAGGCAGCGGGTCTGTCGATGCTGCACCCAGCAGGCCTGTCGCCATGCTAGCCATGTCTTGATCGCGCGAGCAACAGGCCGGTTGCGACGGTCAATCCATCGCTAGTCATGGCGCAGGTTAAGGGTTGGATCATCGCATGGTTGTCACCATTCGAAGTAGCGGCCTGAGCCGCCGGAGGAGCCCCAAGAATTAGGATCTGGAGTGCGTGGTACCGCTACCGCGTGCTGAGCCCAAGATCTATAGCTGCTAAAGAGCGCGTGCGGGTCCTCATAGCGGTTCACAAGCCGCTTCAGCTCCGACTTGCGAGCGGACCCCCGCCCCATGCACTCAGGCACACGAGACGCCAAATGGTTGACGAGCCAGGCATGATGGCCGGGCCTGCTCCTGGAACTGCGCATCAGACGGTCAACCCGATTGTCTGGGCGGGTTTCAATGCAGCGACAATAGTGAAGGAGGCCTAACGACACGAGACCCGAGCAGCCAGGAGAGAGCTGGATGACTGACGAGCTGTTCCGCAGACTAGCCGCGGATTAAGCTCGGCGTCTGTAGACGCCTCAAGCCCCTCTGCACCACGCGATGCAGCGCGTGGCGACGGCTCAGACCATCGCATGCTCGGCTACTGCGGCCGAACTCTGAGGAACTCCATCAAGCCGGCCTTGGTCCGGACTGGAGTATGCCTCGTGAGACGAGACACGGTGCCTCGTTACCTTCGGAGCATCGACGGCTCCAAGATGAGCCGAGCTGCGGCGCTCCAGCTCTTGACGCAGTCGACGTCGTCCTATGTCCGCTTAACGGTCACCAGCACCTTAGCACCGGGACGTCGCCACCTGGAAGACTCGGCCTTTTCAGAGATGGCTGTCTCACAACCTTGTCAGCAGCGGTGATGTCTCGCGTCAAGTGCGCGCTCTGTCACAGAGGCCGTCTGTCCAGGCATATTGGCCTCGCTGGCGACGTCGATATACGCGCGAACGATGCTTTCTCCGATGGCGAATGCCCATGCCATCGAGCCCAATGCGTCCGCGACCAAGCAGGCGTATCGACCTCACGCGGCCGTTGGGCCGTTGCTCAAGCCGCATGGACGGTGTTGGCGACCGCATGCAGTTGCACGGCGCCTCAGCCGCTGCACCCGGACTGGCATGATTGAACCGCTACAGCTAGCTGCCGCTGGCTTCATAGCAGCGTGAGTGCTGAGCGCCAGGGCACGGGCCTGCGTCGTGCTTCCACGCCTGCCAGCGCGACGAACACATCCAGCGTCAACACCAGCATCTGCCCCGTGAACCTGCATGAGCGATGGTTGGGGACGACGGTGCTAGCGCATTGCTCTGACGCGCGCACCGGCTGTCCGATCGATGAGTCTTACTGTTGTTTGCCTCGACCGGCACCCAGACAGCAATTGCGACTACTACTGCTCGGCAATCGCCTGCGGCTGCTGAGGCCGTTCAAAGGACGACATTCACCGTGCGCCACTCACACTGTCCTGTCAATGCGGGTGCCAGTGATGTTCCTTTGTCACTCCTCAAAGTGCTGGGGCAGCAGACCTCAATGGCGACCACGCCTCACCTCAACGGCATGCACTACTATGTCACGGATCGGCATGGCAGTGAGATGCATGATATGGCCCTGGTGCCTTTTCTACGACAGGCGTCCCACCAAAGGACCACGGCAGTCAGGAAGTCATGTCGCATCTGGCACCCTTGGCATCAGTCGCGCCATTTGCAAGCCCGTCGTCCTACGCACCGAACGGTTTAGATTAGCCTGCGATATTGGCGAGTTGTGTCTTCGCTAGATCGATCGGCAGCGGCAGGGCAGCATTTCCAGCCGTCTGGGCAACCCCAGCAGAGGCAATGCCGTCGTGGATGCCGTCCTCCTCCTCCTCCTCGTCGTCGTCGTCGTCGGCGCCGCCTCGCTACACTCTGCGCGAGCCGCCCGCAGCCGCAGCCGCCGTGGCGACGACAACAGTGAGGCCGGATACTACCACTCCCTACCTCGGGTTCAAGTCGCGTCTCTCCCAGACATGGCTCAATCGCTGGACCATCCTCATTCTACTTGTCCTTGCAAGGCTACTGTTGTCAGCAGGCTCGCTCGATGCCAGCATCGCGTCGGCTGAGCGAGAGGCACTCTCGGCGTGTCGCGGTGTTGAGACCACGGCCAGCGCTGTGGCATCCATGCCGCACTACATGGCAGGAGGATTGAACGAGCTGACCGCAATGGGGCTCGAGAGGTCGGTGCATGCGCTGCTGCAGACGCTGGACCTGATCATCATGGCCGTGGAGGAGATGACGGTCTGGTATGTGAACATGGTTACGGGCATGTACATGTGCCTCATCACATTTGCAGTCAGAGGTAGCATGCATGCCGCAGTACACGTCCTGGAGGAGGCCACGGATTTTCTCAACAAGACTGTTGGCAAGCTCGGTAGCGAAGTGGGGGAGTTCATCACTGCAGGCGGACACGCTATCAACAAGATCGGCGAGCATGCGCACGACTTCTTCTCGGGCTCAGGAGACCACGACGGGTTCAGCATCGACACGTCAAAGCTGCAGAACAAGCTGAGCGAGGTTCGCCTGCCGCCTGGCATGCTGGAACCTCTCGAGAAGCTCAATGCCTCCCTGCCGACATTTCAGGACGTGCGCAACTTCACCAACAGTGCTATCAGGAAGCCGTTCGATGAGGTGCGCGGGCTCATCAGCAAGGAGTTGCCAGCTTATCGCTTCAATGCATCAACCTTCCCTGTGCCTGACCGGAAAAGCATCTCGTTCTGTACCAACGACAATGGCATTGACGATTTCTTCAGCCACGTTGCTGCGACTCTGAAATGGGCGAAGATGGTTCTCATTCTGGTGCTCGTCATCGCGGCTGTGCTCGCTTGCCTGCCGATGGCATACCGCGAACTTCGATCGTGGCGGTTGATGCGACGGCAGGCTGCCATCGTGCATCAATGCCAGGAGAAGGATGATCCCATGGATGTCGTGTACCAGGTGTCGCGACCTCACACCGCTCGAGTCGGACTGAAGCTAGCACGATACTTTGACGGGCATGCCAGCAACAGAGGTCCGCTCGTCCGATGGTTGGTTGCCTATGTTACGTCTCCTGCCGCGCTGTTCGTCCTCTGCCTCGGCGTTGCGGGACTGCTCTCATGTCTCTGCCAGTACATCCTGCTGCGAGTCATCGAACGAGTCGTGCCGCAGCTGACGGGCGAAATGTCTGAGTTCTCGGACAAGGTGGTTCAATCCGTGCAGAATGCATCAGTGATGTGGGCTAATGGCACCAACGCGATCATAACTCACACAAATGACGATATCAACCGACATGTGTTTGGCTGGGTAAACACCACCACGCAAGGCGTCAACACTACGCTCAACACGTTCATGGATCACACGATGGGCACTCTGAACTCTACCTTTGGCGGCACGTTGTTGGAAGAGCCTCTCAAGACCGTCTTTGATTGTATCATCGGCATGAAGGTCGAAGCCGTCCAGAAGGGCTTGACCTGGGTCTCTGAGCATGCGCACATCGACTTCCCCCACGTGCCGAACGACACCTTCTCCCTGGCATTGCAGAAGTCCGCCGGGCACGACCCACATATGGACGCCTTCCTTGCGCATCCTGGTGACTCCACAGCCGACGCTGTCTCGAGTGCCATTGTTCGTGTCGTGAGCGCTTTCAGACGAGCTGTGCTCACCGAGGCCATCATCTCAGCAGCAGTGTGCGGGATCTGGCTCGTGCTGGTGATGATGGGGTTGGCCCGGGTCTGCTGCATCTCCGCTCGACGCGAGAAGCCGCACGGCGAGGGCGGCGAGAAGCGTGACACGCGACCCGATGACGATGGTCTCTTTGATGTTCCACTACACAGCGCGACGCCGATCGACCCGGCGTCGATCAGGGCTCTCGTGCAGCAGACGCCTCCTGCTCAGGCTGCACCGTTATACTCTCGTCAGCCAATTCCGGGCGAGGTCGTTGCAGCGTCCTCACCGCTGCCAACGAGGCAGTGCTTCGCGGAAGCTGACTATCGAGCCGGTCAGGGCATCGAACATCACAGCAGCAGCATCAGTCCCTTGTCACATGCGTTCGCTCAGGAGAAAGAGAGGACGTTAGATCCGGTGGACGTCAAAGTGGCCGACTTTGTGATTCACCGCTGATCGCTGATCCACGCACCACACCATCTTGTATACATTCCATGGAGCTATATAGATACAGACTTGTGGCAGTCTATTGACACGCGAAAAACGAAACCAGAACTGTCCTCCTTCCTACTTGCGCCCGCACACTGTGGGTACGAATCGACAGATCACGGGCGAATATGCTGAAGGCTCGGTGGTGTCTGCTCTATGCCGGCTGTTTAGCTCTCGAGGTCAGGGGGGCGCGGAGGGCGAGCGTGGGTCAGGGGTTAACCAGACCAACACTAGCACACACCGAACCAGGCCTGAGAGATGATATGTCCGGCAAAAAAGGTCCATATGAGGGGATGAACCAGAACCGCTGAACCCGCTGGGATTCGAACCCAGAATCTCTTGATTCGTAGTCAAGCGCCTTGCCAATTGGGCCACGGGTCCTCGCCATTGATGGCATTCATGGCGGGCCCTCCCTCACAGCCTGCTCACTGGTCGAACAGCAGTAGTATCAGCCTTCACGCTGCTCTCCTGCTCACGCTCTAGACCTTACAGAGGCGCGCGTCTCTTGAGACTGGTTGCCAGTGCAAAAGAGGCCCGGTTGAAGCCATTGCGCGCTGTAGGTGGCACGCTTTATCGCTGGTCCTCCACTGCCATAGGCATCACTGGTGAGCTGCAAGGCCGATCGTGACGAGTGGGTACGCTCCTCCGACAGCGCAGACTTGCTCCTCTCTGATAGGGTGACATGCAGGCCGATGGGCGACTTATCAAGCAGGTTGCACCGGCCTTGTTTGATGCCATGCACATCAGCCAAGCCGACATCAATATGCTTATCGATACAGCATGGCTGCAGCCGGCCGGACTGCCCATCCGCATCCGCGTGCACGCGGCGATGGGGTCTCGAGCCTTCCGCCGTGCGAGTTGCAGCCTCAGTAGCATTCAGAACCTCTGGCGGAGGGGTCGAGTGATGGCAGCACTTGCTTCAGACTCGCCACACCAGGCGTATTTGCCTATTGCGCCGACTGGTGGATGCGATACTGAGCGGCCCTTCCGACCTCCTCGAGCAACTTGAAGACGGAGGCAGCGTTGTTGGTCATCATCACGGTCATGGTAATGATGGCGGCAACGGCGGTGACTACGAACGAGGCTCTGTCTGCACTCACAAGGTCTTGGGACGACACCCTGCGGTTCTATCTCAATGGCACTCGAGTCGTTCTCGAGGACGTCGACCCTGCACTCACCATCTTGGAATACCTTCGGGGCATTGGCCTGACAGGCACGAAGTTGGGATGTGCCGAGGGCGGCTGCGGAGCGTGTACAGTTGTGGGTTACTCTCAGGCTCAACGTGCGAGGCGCCAGCAATCGTTGCAGAGCGCTGACGAACAATCACAGGTACTCTCGCAACTAGACCTGACCACCAGGAGGGTCCATCATGCCTCTGTCAACGCCTGTCTTGCTCCGCTTGTCTGCGTGGACGGCAAGCATCTTATTACCGTCGAGGGCATTGGCAATGCGCAGAAGCCCCACCCCATCCAAGAACGCTTGGCTGGCAGCAATGGCAGTCAATGCGGCTTTTGCACCCCGGGCATTGTCATGAGCCTCTACGCTCTACTGCGCAATGATAAGGCGCCAACGGAGCAAGCCATTGAAGAAGCATTCGACGGCAATTTGTGCCGCTGTACTGGTTACCGGCCAATCCTCGATGCAGCCCAGAGCTTCTCCTGCGATAAGGTCAAGGGTCGTGTTGACGCTGGGTGTTGCAGAGGGTCTGCGCCTACTGCTGCTGAATGCTGTCGCAGCAGGTCCTCGCAGCATTCTGATCAACGTTCGCGCGATGCCCAACATCCTTCAACGTCCAAATCCAATCAGCACGATGCAACGACGGAATTAATCTTCCCACCGGCTCTACACAAGCATCAGTACAAAGCATTGGCGTTTGGCAATAAGAGGAAGCGATGGTATCGCCCTACAACAGTGCAGGAATTGCTGAGCATCAAGGCTGCTCTGCCTCGCGCTAAGATTATTGGAGGCAGCTCGGAGACGCAGATCGAAGTGAAGTTCAAGGGCATGCTCTATGACGTGTCCGTCTACGTCGGCGACATCGCTGAGTTGAAGCAATACCGGCTCTGCGATGATCATGTTGAGTTCGGGGCAAATATATCGCTCACGAATCTTGAGCATGTATGTGACGAAGCCCTTGCTCGCTATGGCCCAGAACGTGGGCAGCCATTTGCAGCCGTCAAGCAACAGCTGCTCTATTTCGCCGGCCGCCAGATTCGTAATGTCGCTTCCCCGGCTGGAAATATTGCGACAGCATCTCCAATTTCAGACCTCAACCCAGTGCTGATGGCGACCAACAGCGTCGTCGTCAGCAAATCTCTGTCTGAGGTAGCTGAGTACCCGTTGACCAACTTCTTCCGTGGCTATCGGAAGACAGCGCTTCCGGACGATGCCATTATTGACAAGGTCAGAGTCCCGATATGTGCTGCCAGAGGCGAGTTCATCCGAGCCTACAAGCAATCCAAACGCAAAGACGACGACATTGCCATCGTCACCTGCGCGTTGCGCGTGCGACTGTCAGATGACTTAGTTGTTGAAGATGCCAGCCTCATTTACGGCGGCATGGCGTCGACCACTGTGCCTGCTGGAACGACAGAACGAACCCTGGTTGGCCGAAAGTGGGCGGACTTCGAGACGCTAGAATCGGCTATATCGGCTCTTGAACAGGACTTCGATCTACCTTCTTGTGTGCCAGGAGGCATGGCGTCTTATCGCAGGACGCTGGCATTGAGCTTTTTCTATCGGTTCTACCACGATGTGTTGTCTCACATGCCCGCTAGCAGCGCTGCTGAAGTGGACGCCGAGGCTGTACAGACCTTGCAGCGGGCGGTCTCTCAGGGCAGCAGAGACAACGAATCAAGCATTGCATATGAGCAGCGCGTTCTCGGCAAAGCAATTCCGCACGTTGCAGCCCTGAAGCAGGCGACAGGAGAGGCACAGTATGTCGATGACATACCGCCTCAAAAGAATGAGCTATACGGCTGTCTGGTGCTCACAACGATTCCTAAAGGCAAGCTGCTGTCGGTCGACTTTCAGCCCGCCCTCGGAATCCCAGGTGTTGTGGATTTTGTCACTCATGAGGATGTCGTCAGTCCGGAGGCCAACTATTGGGGAGGCCCGGTCCATGACGAGCCATTTTTCGTCGTTGACGAGATAACAGCTGCTGGTCAACCTATTGGCATGGTCCTTGCAACGTCTGCACACGCTGCCGAGCTTGGCATGCGGGCCGTGAAGATTGAGCAAGAGGCTGGGACGCCGATTCTGACCATTGAAGAGGCTGTCCAGCAACGGGCCTTCTTCACAGGCATCGAGCCGTACATCAGAAAAGGCGACACTGGGGGTGCATTCGCTCGGGCAGATCATGTGTTCACTGGCAGCACACGCATCGGTGGTCAGGAGCACTTCTACCTTGAAACGCAAGCAACAGTCGTTACTCCAAAGCCTGAGGATGGCGAGATGGAGATCTTCTCGAGCACACAGAATCCGACGGAGACCCAAGCATTCGTCGCACAGGTCACTGGTGTCGCCGAAAACAAGATCATCGCACGAACCAAGCGTCTAGGTGGGGGTTTCGGCGGCAAAGAATCGCGAGCCACTCAGCTAGGCGCAATATGCGCAGTTGCAGCCAAAAAGACGAAGCGGCCTGTACGAGCTATGCTGAACCGGGACGAGGACATTCTCACGTCAGGCCAGAGGCACCCATTTAGAGGCGACTGGAAGGTAGCTGTCTCTGCTGATGGTCGGTTATTGGCGCTGGACGCGGACGTCTTTGCCAATTCCGGCCATACTCAAGATCTTTCCAGAGCCGTATTGGAACGAGCCCTATCTCACATCGACAACTGTTACTACTTTCCAAACGTCTTCGTGCGCGGACGCCTGTGCCGCACGAATACTGTCTCCAACACGGCATTCCGCGGGTTCGGTGGCCCTCAGGGTCTCTTCATCGCTGAGAGTCTTATGACGGAGATCGCTGAGCAAGTCGGCATACCTGTCGAGACGTTCAAGCGCATGAACATGTATGACGTTGAAGCTGGACAGACAACTCACTTCAATCAGCTGATAGGAGACTGGCATGTACCGCTGATGTTCGACCAACTCATGCAGGAGGCTGACGTTGACAAGCGGCGCAAGGAAATCGACACATACAATGCGGAGCATAAGTGGACAAAGCGAGGTCTTGCAGTTGTCCCAACCAAGTTCGGTATATCCTTCACCGCAGTGTTCCTGAATCAGGCTGGCGCATTGGTTCACTGCTATCGCGACGGCAGTGTCCTAGTAGCCCACGGCGGCGTAGAAATGGGTCAGGGGCTCAATACGAAGATGACGATGATCGCTGCCGAGGCACTGCAGGTCCCGGTGACAGATGTTCATATCTCAGAAACGTCGACCGCCACAGTTGCAAATACATCGCCTACTGCGGCGTCAGCAGCATCTGACCTCAATGGATTTGCGATTCAGAACGCCTGCGACGCCATCAATGCGCGACTCCGCCCCTATCGCGAGAAATCACCCGGCGCTCCATTCAAAGACATCGTCAACGCCGCATACATGGACCGTGTCAACCTCTCTGCCAATGGCCACTACCGAACACCAGAGATCGGATACAAATGGGGCGAGAACACTGGCAAAATGTTTTACTACTTCACACAAGGAGTAGCAGTATCGGAGGTACAAATAGACACGCTGACAGGCGACTGGACAGTGCTGCGCACTGATATCAAGATGGATGTCGGACACAGCATCAACCCGGCGATCGACTA
>JAGYHY010000148.1:0-15219 GCA_024244165.1 Ascosphaera acerosa | reverse complement strand
AATGGCGGCCGCGCGCAGAGAGCCGGCAGCACACACAGCCGCTCTCAGCAACCAGGGGGGGCTATAAGCCGGATGCGCCGAAGAGACAAACAGCTGCTCTTCCAAGAAGGTCTTAAAAGGCAGTGTTCACCTTGACAACATCGTGATAGTAGCGCTCCCCTCTCACCAACTTAAGACATCCGCGGGATACCTCGTGCACCCTCACCCTTTATCATAACAGCCGTGAGCCATTCCTTCATAGACGTCCAGGTCCGGGAGTGGTGGTAGAGCTCAGGACTCTGGCGATGAGCGTCCTTGAACGAGTTCCAACTGTCCAGAGCTCTTCCAACGAGAAGATCCTTGACTAGCAGCACCTTGTGCTCCTTCAACGACGTGTAGTGGGCCAGCGCGGTTAACCTGTTGAAGTAATCTTTGGAGGCGCGAATCCATCGCTTGAGTGGCCTGTCGCCGCGCTTTCCGCCGTACTGGACCAACGTCTTGACATTCTTGACTTATTGTAAGAGGTAGTCCTTCCAGGGTGAATCGCCAGGTAGCGTGTTGGGGCGCTGCCCAAGTTGTTCAATAAGGGCGTTGATGGTCCGTTGTTGCTGCCGGAACATTTCGATGAGTTCCGTGGGCACTGGGCCCTTCGTGGCGTTGGGGGAGAATTGGTGCACGCCTTCTATGGCGTTGGAGGGGCCGTAGAACTGATTTGGGCTAGACATTTTGTCTCGATTGGGATCGTTGGTGATTTCTCTCTTCGTTCCTCCCTTTCGACGGGGGACAAGGGACTATTGAATAATCGTTGCCATTCTCACTGGTCCACGCCTTCTCCGAAGGGGTGGTGACTGGGCTTCCGCCGAGTCGGAGGAGAGGTTCGGTAATCGATGCTACTCGGTGGGGTTGTAACGAATGGAGCCGCCAACTGGAACATTGCATGTAAAGTACATGCTACCAGATGACCAAGGGCGATCTCTTTACACAACAAGCCGCGCCGCGATAGAGGGTCGGCCGCCTCGTTGGCAAACGAGGCGACCGGCGTAGCGGAAGCGTCTTCTTGGCGCAGCCCTTGTTGTGTAACAAGAGTTGATTCCTATTTGTTGCTTGGCCGTTGGCCCTTTTTTTCACTTGAAGAACCAACGCTATCTATCTGACTATCTATAACGCTTGTTTGCCGACGAGTCGCTACAATGGTGCTCGTTGAGGAACGAGTGCTACGTGCACTTCGTTTCTTCAAGGCTCAGTGACTATGCTTGTTCTGGGCCGTCTGCCAAGGAGGGCAGCCGGTCGTCATGGAACGAGTCATAGCCAAGTGCAAGGGGATGCTTGTTCTGTTCAAAAGCTCGGTAGGGCTTTGGCGCGAGCCATGTCCTGCATCGAAGAAGGAGCTTGTTTTAAAACAATGCCCGTTGGAGCCGTTTGTCAGGAACGGATTGTCGGTGGAGCCATGCGTTCGTCATGGATCGTTAGTCGCCGAGGATCTTCCGATGGCCTCGGTGAGTAACGAGTGCCTGCTCTGCCGCTGTTGTTCTTTGACTAACAACGGTGAGAGTCTTCCGAGTGCGCTTATTATAGGCACCTAGTGCCTTAGGCGCGTGGCTTGGTGCTTCTCACCACAGATGTACTCAGTTGCACGCAAAATGTTCACATCTTGCTAGCGATTAGGCGACATCAGGTCACTTTGCCACCCTTCAGTCACTACTAATCTGCCCCCCAACAGATTTTGATCTGCGTTTTGCCGCGGTTTTTCCTGTCTGCCCCCTTACCCCCCTTGATGTCCCTAGTAAAAGGAGTAATGAAGCAAACAAACCATTACATGCTACTATTGGTTACAGGCCCTTAGCTCAATGGATGGCATGAGAGCCTCGCTTACCAAAATATATAAGAATCGGACAGGTGGCCGAGTGGTCTAAGGCGATCGCTTCAGGAGTTTGGTTCTGCGGTTGTACTCTGTACGCGTGGGTTCGAATCCCACCCTGTTCAGTTTTTTTGCTCGAGCCAGCTGCTACCTTTGGAAGGTGATGAGCATGTCGCCGGTACCTGCGAGAGCGCTAACACGTCGGTGAGCAAGTCTTCGTGGTGCAGTCCAACGGAGTGAGGCGTGACCCCCATCAGAAGTGTCTGCCGACATCACATTACAGTCCACATGCATGCCACGAATGTGGCATTGGCACGCGAACAGATGGGCTTGACTTGCTAGTTACTCAGGAGACAGCGTGCTGTGCAAATGGTGCATGAGGCCGTAGCACCAGCTGCACTTGGTGAAGGGACCCAGCAGCCTGAAACGCACTGGCGTCCTGAAACATATTTCTACGCCCACTGCATGCCGCGACAAGGGTCTGAGCACGGTGACATTGACGACAGCAAGGCCTGCAAATGGTGCGGCAACGATGCGCCACAGCAGTTTTCGAGGAACCGGACTGTTCAGTCGAGATGTAGCCATTCTGAGCCCGTCTGAAGCACACAGAAGCAGCCGTCACCGAGCGTCGACTGTCAGGTTGCGCTCGGTACACGCAACACCTACGAGAAGAATCGTAGAACGGCAATCTGAATCCACTTGCAACCGGAGTCCTAGTAACCCATTCTGCGCAGCGCGTGCCTGTGACCTCAGCGGTGGCCAAGGAGCGTGATGCATGACCATCGGATGGAAGTCCGAATACGCTGAGGTCACCACGAAGCATGCCGCGCCGCACGGACGAGCAAGGCTTTACACCCGGTTGACAAACTGCTATAAAGCCTTAGCATTGATGCTGATGGCGAGCAAGGGGAGCCTCATGGAATCACCACGGTTCAGCATTGCAACTTTTGACTTACCAGCGGGTGGCTATAGCACGTTCGCCTCTTTCACCGCGCGGAACGCACCTGAGTTTTGCGCGTTAACATATCAAGCGCCGGCCTGCTGTGCTCCGAGACCAATACCTACACAATGGTTGCCCCTGCGATTTCAATGCGACAGACCAGTCATGGCAATCGTGAATTTCCGCCTTGCCCAGGCCCTCCGCCAGATTGCCCGTTGCCACCACTCCCAGGTCAGGGTCGATGACGGCTCCTTTCGTCCCTGACAGTGAACCACGACTGGCAAAATCCACAGCAATACCTCACGACCCGCCCGAATCAATTGTATCCTCGATTAGCATCGCCTGGCTGCTCGCCATGCCATATCACCACTATTTTCCGCATAATATCGTCAACCCAGCTGTCGACGCGCCCTTAATCTCGGCTCATATTGAGTCGTCAATAATACCCGGCTTCCAAAGAAGCTACTGCCAGTCTACGAGCTTGCGAAAGGACATAATGCGCTCGCGTTCCACTTCGGCAGCGGCTGGTAATAAGTCTCGCCAGCCGCCCGGCATGCCACATCTGTTCCTAGCGGTATACCTGTCACCAGCAGCGCACCGCCCGACAGGACTTGTCAACCATCGTTACTGGTAAATCAATGGCACATCAGCTATATCGGCACACACTACGCTCGTCATGCCCTTCGACCGGGCCCTCCTTCTCATGTACTTTAGACCACATTACCGCGAAGGTTGTGCGACAACCTGCCATGTGCCCCCTCGAAGGCACACAAATTGCATCTCAGTTATATGATCATCTCACCTTCGCCGACGTTGACGCGCCGTTGTTGTGTGCAAAGTAGTCATGGGATATCAGAGTATAGCTGGAAGATGACTGACTGCGACTCATAGGCTGCATGCATGCTGACCGGTCACGGTGCTGTGGCTGCAGGTCCGTATGCGGCCAGCTAGCGCTGTCCGTCAGCACGAGGCTGAGGCTGACAGCGCAAAGGCAATCTCTCGCAGCACGATGGCGACATATATTGAGCGCCGTTGACGACGCCTGGCGAACTGTGGCCTCACCCGATTATCATGCTTTGGCGATTCTCGAGCACAGGCGCAGCGATGAATATGTTCGGAGGCAGACTATTCAGCGGCAAGAGCTCCTATACGCCGAAGCCCCCACCACAGCAGGTGGAGACGACATACGAACCGTATCCTGTCAAGGTTCCCCCAGACCTGCTCGCTCCGCTCGATGATCCCAGCAGTGTGCAGGTGCAATGGGTCGATTTCGCATCAGCTATACCGGAGTATACCGACTTTACGGCCGCCATCATCGATAACATCGTTTCGGAGAAGGAATGCCGACAATTGATACATTTAGCTGAGACCGCCGCTGGCCTGCATCAGAACGACAGCTTGGGTGGCGATGCGACTGAGGCTGCGTTACCAGATGCGGCAGCTAGCTCAGAATCAGGACCCGGTCAGGTTCGGCCTGGTCGCAGGGGCTGGCAACCAGCTCTCGTCGCGGCAGGGTTCAACTCCGAATTGCCCATGACCGATTACCGGAACTCGGATCGCATCATCTGGGATCACCAGGAATTGACCACGCGTCTCTGGCGACGAATGCTGCAGGTTGCGAAGTTGAAGGATCGCTTGTCCGAGCTCAGGGGCAGCCAGTATGAGATCGCAGGGGGCAATGCCGATGGATACTATGCCAGGGCAACAGACTATGGCATCAACGAGCGCATGCGATTCCTGAAGTACGGACCAGGCCAATTCTTCAAGCGTATGTCGGGTCATGCTTAGCCACAAGTACGGGCGTGACTGGGCCATGCTAACCGACTCTCTTTATAGCACACGCTGATAGCATGTTCAAAACACCCGACGGGAAGAGGTCGTACTTTACGGTGCATTTATACTTGAACAATTCCGCGGAAAGTCTTAGGCCGGGCGATGTCACACCTGATACTCTGCGCGGCGGAAGCACGCCGTTTCTGTCGGGCAATCGCAAGAGGCGAATAGATGTCTGGCCTAAGGCCGGTCGAATTCTGCTATTCCAGCAGCGACGGCTGGTCCATTCTGGTGACGAGGTCAAGCGCGGGGTCAAGTATACTATGCGGTCAGAAATCATGTATGACGTTCTGCCCATGAAGGCTGAGGAACAGGAACCACAGGCAGAAGGCGACTCCGAGGAAGCGGGTGCTGAGAGGAGGACATGAAGCCGGCCACGTGGCTTTTGATTGCAACACCGCCAAGTGATCTGCGCGTGGCTCGCTTGCATCACGCGCGCGGTCCCCTTTCCGTGTCAGCAAGAGCATGTCGGGTTATGAGCTCCCAAGGCGAATGTCAATCAGGCTGTCAGGGACATCTCCAGCTGGCACCCGGATTAGTCAGCCAGACGTTTTGTTTGTTTAGAGATATGTAGCAAGGCACGGTCCGACCCCACTAAAGGCCCCCTCCAGACGGATGGTTAGTCGACGGAGGCATTGGCTACCTGCGACGCCGCTGCGGGAGTGCCGCTCGCCGGGTACGCGGGCCTGCCAGCCCAGGTGCCATGCTATCGCATCAAAGGAGTCTGAGACGCCATCAGTGGCCGTCGAAGACCCATACATTTGCAGTCCTGCGAGAGACACGGACAAGTTGGCAGTAGCTGCCGGCACGTACTGCACCAGATGCCTGCATCCTCGTCGACCATGTCCAAGGGCATTGCAACCAGTCGCACAACCAGACCTGGGGACAGCGACAGGCTTTACACTGCATACTTCGCGATGCCAAATCACGTGAGGGGTGGACTCACATGACGTTGGGGCCCTTGATGCCATCGGGAGGCAAGACAGTGACTGGACGTATGTAGCTATCTAGCGGACATGGGGACAGACACAAGGCAGGACTGGACTGGGATCAGCAACACGACTGCTTGATTGGCACACACCCCTGTGACGGTGAGATCATTTCCGCGAACATCCTAACGAGCAGTCTGGCTCCCAGCTGCTACCATGATGTCGATTAGGGGTTGACGCCACACAGCTTGCTCCGTGCGTCTGCTCGGTCGTAGAAGTCAGCAGAGCTTCCACGCATGCCGTCCTCCCGCTTGATCAGCGGGGCATGCAACGCCCTTGATTGTGTGCGTCAGCCGCCAGGACAATGTGACCACAGCTGCAGCTGCAGCTGCAGCCGCAGTCACCTATCCATGAGTGTCGGTGTCACACGCATGCGAGGGTCGAAGCGAGTGAGTCGCAGCGATGAGCTCTACACACGGACTCCCGCGCAGGCCCGGGAGGTGCTTCCTGCAGCAGGACGCAGCTGGCACGGACGTGCACAAGACTTTCCTGCCCTCATCGCCTCCATATGCGGTAGGCTGGCAGTAGCGTTGTGACGCCAACGAGGGTCAGAGCTAGCTCAGCCATGCCTGTAAGCATGAAGGCCATGCAGCATGACGGAAGTGCAGCTTAGCAATGCGACGCGGTGTGTAATCCACGTCCTGGCGCCGATCACCCCAAGCAATGGTGGCCTAAGCTAGGCAGCTGCCTCGCTTTATAGAGCGGCCCGGCCACCCGCTTGCTTCCGTCTGCCAGTGGCAGGTCCTCACCGTCGTCAGCGCCTTCATGATATCCGCTTGGACTGACCCTTGGCCTGTCCGAAAAGCCCGCATGCTCAATTTCCCAAGCGGAGCTGACCCATAGACGTCTGAACCGATTGTTCCGGTATCTTCACAAGCCGAATCGAAGGTATAGATTATAAGGCTACTCTGTCGCTGCCAGGGCCAACACTGGCCTTCGATTCGGCAGCGCCTAGACCAGCGCACTCAGATGGGATACATTGGCATGGCAACTGCAGCGTCTCCGTTCGTCGTTTGCCAGTCAACAATGCTGCCACCCTGGCGTCAAAATCCGGGACCGCCTCCATCATGTCCCCTCCCGCCAGATCCTCCAACCGCACCACTCTTACCGATGAGCCGTTGTGATCCGTGAAAGCAAGACTAAGAGCCTCACAACAACGCCGATGCTCACGACGCCCAGCACCCGGGCACCCATCGACCTATAAGGCAGCGCACTCTGAGAGCGGCATCCACGCATCATGCGGACGGAGGACATGTGCGAACCAGAGCACCAGGAGGTTCCGTCTTGACTCCTGACGGAACATCGACTTGTGATGGGGATCGCAGTCTGGTTAATACGCGGAGTCTCGATCTCACGAGTGGGAATCTCACTCATTGCCAGCATGCAACGACCTTGTCGCTGAGATTGCTCGTTCAACGAAAGCATCTCTGCAGCGCAATGATGGGCGCAAAGAACCATCTCGGAGACATGATCACGACTCTGGCCACGAACTCAGCGCGACCAGCGTAGCGAGCGTGCGACGGCCTTTCACGACTGCAGTGTCGCAGCCGGTGCAGTGTACTAGTGAGAGCCTGCGGCAGTGCAGGCCTTGTGCACCGAACCACTGCCATCAAGCAGAGACGAGTTGCCAGCACAAGTGTAGTGCTGCTGTCTGATGCCGGCTACACCCGCAACGCTGAACTCGTGCGAGCCCCGGTCGATGGTCAGATAACCAGCCACCTAGCCTCTTTGTGCCAGCATATCTCGAGCTGGGAAGCGTGCCTGCAGAGCGTTCCGGACGCGGTAGTCGATGGCAATACTTGCAGTCAATAGAGGCTAGCGGTAGCTTTTGCCGCAGCCAATGCACAGTCACTCCTGAGTCCCAACCCGCTCAGTCTCCCGCCACACCTGCTTCTCGTGTACAGTATCAGCGTAGTGAGGCGACGAATAGCAGTGAACCGCGAAGACCGCCTGTGCTTGAGGCCCACACCGTCAGGTCTACCTGCTTGACGGCTTCTAGATGTCTTCCATCGGCACTCGGGACTGCGGGATGTCTCAATCGGCACCAACCGAGCCTTTCTGCCCTGAGTCCCACCCCTGCAACTCCCGGACGTGACCCTGCGTGGAGCGGACTCACCCACAGGGACGAGAGAGAGATAGCCACGATGCGCTTCCCGTGCGCACCAGGGCGCACCTGCACCTCGTCGCAGTGCACGACTGGGCTCGACCAAGTCCGGGGCCTGCAGCACAGGATCAGGTTCAGTTCTCGGCTCCGGGCTTCTGCTGCTGGCAGCACAGGATGCTAAGGTCCCTGCCATCGCTGCACGATCGCCCAATCATTTGCCTCATTGGAGGGAGACTCGACCGTCCCTGCCCTGCGTGGTTGCATCATGCGGTCTGTGCTGCCAGCAGGACGCCTATATATCCGTGACGAAGCGTGCACGCCTCCAACCCCTGTTCCGTCTGGATCTGGGGGTTCGCTTCGCGCGATGACCCGTCTCGCCATCAAGCATGCTCCTCGGTGCAGAGGCGAGTCCGCGCAGCCCGCACGACAGTCGTCAATCACGGCTGTCGAGCCCGAAAGGAAGGGAGTTGCGTGCAAGCTGCAGATCACGCCTCTTCGACAGGCTCGCATAGTGCGTACCTGCCCCTGCGTGCGCGGCGCGTGATTCCTTCTCGAACCCATGGTGGGTGAAGCCCTCGAGCAACAGGCTGGGCAAAGGCGCAGGTCTCAGGCAGCTCGCCGCCTTCATCACCCACCAGACTTGCAGCTCCAGGCCTCTGCAGCGCACAACCGATGCCCTCGGCATCGCAGCCTCGCGCGCCTGTCATTGATACGGTACTACCTGCCAGCGACTGGCTTCGAGGAGGCTTCTAACGCCGCGCAGACCACATTGGTCCGCCAGCATGGAAAAGGAAGGCAGTCTCTCACCTTCAGCAGAAGAAAGCATGGCAGACTCTGTGGAAATGCCTCCAGTGATGGCAGAAGGAAGCACCAGCCGCGTCGACACAGAGCTGCATGCACCGGTTGGAGGCTCCTGCACACGTGGATCTGGGCATGCGGACAGCGCTCGCGGTGCTGTTTTCACCGTCAATCCGCCAGTGAGGAGAAGCAATGGTGCGGACGGCCTTGACGACGGCGTTCAGGGGCGTGTCGACCATCTCAATGTCATCCAGCCGCACGACTCGAGAGCTGAACCGTCACGGCCTGAAGGCGATCGGGGCGGCAATGCTGCTTCGAGATGCCCGCAGACTTGTGCCGACAGCGAGACCAGCGACCGCCGAATTCAACCGAGCGCATCTCGCGCGGCTTCACATACAGGCAGCGCTGAAATGGGTGACGTTGGTGCGCGATCAGACTCGGAAGCAGCAGCGTCAGACAATGTGTGGCCTGGACCAGAGTTTCGAAATGGGTTTCACGTCGATCAGGACTCAGCCAGAGAGTTCGAAGGCTGGCAGAGAGACTGTCAGGCGAACCATGCGGACGACCATACAGCACGATCAGGAGCACTAGTCCCTGGCTTCGCCACTTGTGACTGGCACAACCCGGCGTCGCAATTCGTGCCAGTCGGCGCTGGTAGTACAGTCACGGTTGTGACAGCAGGTGCTAGCGAGGTTGGTCGTGGTCGCCACCGTCTAGGACGGCGGATGCTACAGTCAATCAGCAAGCGTGCGTCCCAGGACCGTTATGCTGTCCGACAGCCGTCTGCTAGCTCATCAGGGAGGCACAGCCACGCAATGTCACCGCCACCACCGGCGCTGTCTAGTCTCGACGATGCTCCAGTTCCCCATTTCATCTCGCGTGATCTCACTGCTCAAGAGGTGCAGGTGGGCGTTCAAACAGCGACTGAACCGAGCGACACATCAGTGGCAAGCAGCAACACGCATACGATACCCGGCTCTCAGGTGTCAAGCGACCATACCGCCCGGGAGACCAAGGCCTCCAATAGCCCACTGAATAAGTTCAGACTACGGACAGCGACCGAATCAGCAGTGACCACAGTAGCAACAGCGTCTGACCAGCATCGGCAGCGTCGACCTTCTCATCGGCCTAGGAAGAGTGTGACATCTCCAACTCTTCCCAGTCATGAGACGAAGATGTCAACCGGCCTTTTCAGCTGGCTTAAGCCGCTTGGGCGCTCGCGCAATGAGAATCGTGCTAATATCAAGGCGCTGAGTTGTGCTCGCGATGTGTCACCCGCAGCAACAGCAGATGCGACTCTTGTGAATGCGGACATACGGCCCGGTCCGCCTCCATCCACGGGCGGGGTGTCTACGGAGAAGCCTCGAGTCGTCTCCAAGCAAGATGCATCTGGCGACGGCGCTGCAGCTCTCAGGCTGACGGACCTGACACAAGAGCCACAGACCATGCCTTCATTGATAGAAAGACGACAGCAGACTATTCGCAGATACAGTGACTCACCAACGAGTTTCTATCGAACGGATCTGATTAACAACCACTCGACGACGGTTGTCAGTGCTCCTAGGTCTCCAGTATCGCCCCCGCCGGTTGTGAATACAGCGGGCCGGGGAATGCTTAGGAGGCGAAAAAGTACCATGACGGCTCAAGCTTGATGATTTCTCGTAAGAGGAAATATTACTGATGCGTTGAAATCCATGTTGCAAGTCCTGGCCGCATCCAGACCTGGCTGTAGCAGCCATTCCTCGCAAGCCTCAGCTTGACCGTCTGGCGGCCCGGTGATTGCGAAATACCGATAGCATCGTACGCGGCGATCTTCTCCGGTGCCAGAGTGCAGCAACTCAGCAACTGGACTCCCATCTTGACAGCCTTCTTCCCGGCCCCAGTGGCTTTATCCTAGCAGGTACCACGACTTGCCGTGCCGAACGTCTTGACATGGGCACCTCAATGACAGCTCAACCGGCGCGTAGACATTAGAGGCACTCAGCACTGGGTTACCGCACTGCGCTGAGGAGTGCGTCAACGCCCCTGAGCATCGTCGCGCGCATATTACGCGGTGAAGTCTCCAGTCAGATTGGCTGGGCGAACCGGCAGTACCTCAGAACTGCCGCGTTGCCGCACATCGCACCGTCCTGTGATCACGTTCTCATCGTCGAACTAAGTCCAGCATGGGCTCAGGCATCTGCTGTGGACGACTCAGGCTGATTCATCAGGCGACACGCTGACGTGGTTACGATCCTAGTGGCGTCGGGCTAGCACGATGGCCGTCTGGCGTCATGTCCGAGGAGGACCCTGATGATTACTTCCTGCCGCTCGAGGACCAGCGCGTGTTTGGTGCCGGCATCAGAAGGAGACGAGTCAAGTTCGTGCCTGCTCAAAATGTCGATAGCACGGCTTCTCAGTACCAGGACAATGCCGACAGAGCTGGTTCTCTGCCACCGTCAGATGTCGCGGATAGATATCTCGCGCTTGTTCTCAAGAATACCGCACCTGCGGCCAAAGCCGGTGACACGACGCCGGGCTTGGAGAAGTCCGACCAGACGGAGGCTCACCAAGCTGACGAGCATGGCTCCCGGATGAAGCTTCGCACAAAGCAAACCGCGGAACATGACTCACGTCCTACAACCTCAACTACTCGGACTCAAAGCAAGCCATGCGACGAGCTTGGACTGGCACCAGAGCATGAGCAGATACAATGTGAAGTTTGCAATCGGTGGCTACCGAATGCATCAGTTGGGGCGATCCGTCAGCACGAGGCATCCTTCGCACATCAAGTGTCGTTACCACACTCGCACCCAGTATCATCAGTCGATCGCAGCCGATCAGGCTTCAAATATCTGCGGTCGCATGGTTGGGATCCTGACGCCCGTGTTGGCTTAGGTTCCACAGGCCAAGGGATACGCGCACCAATCAAGCCCAGCGTCAAGCAGGACACTGCCGGGCTCGGGATAGATGTGAAGAAGCTCAGACAGGAAGGAAAGGCGGTGGCAAAACCAGAAAAGCTCAATGCAAAGCAGGTCAGACACATGGAGCACAAACTGAAGAAGAAGGGCGAGCGTCTTCACCGCATGTTCTACGCCAGTGCTGAGATTGAAAAATACCTTGGACCGCAGGAGGAATAGTCGTCGTATGAGCACTGGGTGCAGGTGGCCGTGGCCGACAAGTGATACTCTATTACACCAGCACAAGCAGCAGCGCCGCATTGAGAAATGTTGCCACGAGATTGCAACTGCATGTGGTCAAGCCCCATTGATCAGCTGCGAAGCTGAAGGATTACGGCTCTGCTTGTCTGACCGTGGGGTCGAGCGGAGTGGGAAGGGATGGGGGGCGCGCCGAAGGAGGGCGGTGAGAGCTGCCGTCGCCCGACCAAGTCTTCTTGCCCTTCAGCCGGTGATTGGCGTGGCCGAGCGACTGGCGCTGTACAATATTCTACCGCCCTTTGCATACTGCTGACACTCCATAACCCCGACGTCAGGCGGACGCAGTCTCGCTCATGAACCAGCGCAAGAATTCACGTTATACGCGCCAGACACTTCGTGACAATCATGTCTCATGCTGCCCGCGTTGCAAGGCAGATCTTCGTCTCGTTCAACTGCATCTTCTTCACCGCCTGCGGGCCATAGGCGATCCGACACGCAATGGGACCGGCGCCACTCGGTGTCGTCTCTGCTACTGTACAGTACATAGTTTGCATCGTCAACCTGGCAGAGCGCCCATGCGCCCATTTTCACGATATATATTACCAGGCCCACTGCCAAGATAGGGCCTATGGCGCAACGGTAGCGCGTTTGACTCCAGATCAAAAGGTTATCCGTTCAAATCGGGTTGGGCTCAGTTTTTGCCCCTGAGAGCTCTTCACGCGCCCCTCAAGATGCCAGCCTCATGACTCTTGAGCAGATAGATCGCTCGAGCTGCTGAGATCGTGCTTCCGGCCGACGTTTGCATCAGTTGGTGTATTCGGAGAAGGAAACGACTCGGACAAGACATACGGTCAGAACAGCAGACTGATGTTTCCAACTAGCGGTATGCCTTATGGCCACTGACAAATCAATATTACTCCAATGTTCGTCTTCGGTGTCGCCGGCGGAATGCGTAGTCTCGTACCAGGCTCGGGCGGGTAGCCCGCCGCATGACGGCCGCGGCGCATGGCTGCCTCCATATGTACCCTACTTCTGTGGCTTACACTTGCAGCTCAGTCATGAGTCAGATCGGTCTCCCTGAAGGTTCGAATGGTAGTACGGAAGCACACTTGCTGTGCTTTACCTGATCGCGAGACCCCTTTCTCAATCCATTGAACGGAGATATTCTCGAACACACGCTGTTGTCGAGCCTTGCGATGATGCCACATGTCTGGTCCAGCGAACGAGTCACGGCGGGGACCCTGAAATCACTCACATGACACGCAAGAACCTCGCTGCCTGCTACGACAGAGGCGACATGCCTCACGGAATGGTGATTACTTGTTGGCACCTCAAATACAGTCGGAGCAGTGACGAGCCCTGACAGGCACGAGAAGCACCGTCCAGCTCGCACTTGCTGCCACTACGATGGAGACCGAGGCGAACCCGCGACTCGCCGCGACTATCGCAATCAGGTCCACGAGAACAGACTGCGGGAGCTGCGAGAGTAGCAGCTGTCATGAGGACCGACTGAAGTCGCGCGAGCCAGGCCTTCTTGCTCGTATGCCCCCAGACGCGCGAGCGATTGGCAGCGCCTGACGGCTCGCCGGTTACATGCGCTCTGCGCAACCAATGAGCAGCTTCTGGGAGCCAGCAGTTGAACACGTTCCGCTCGTGAGGGTGATCGGGTTCCTTAACGCCGCGTTCGAGGTCGCGTGGGGTTGCGTGAGGGGAGGCTGACAACATCCGTGAAAAGTCCTTTCGGATCAGAGCAGAGGAGGCAGGATATCGCCGCCTATTGCAGGACTAAACAGCCCAATGCCCAACTCAGTCTCATACTGCTACCATGGATCAGTCGTGCAATCAAGGGTCGAAGCATGAACGAAGAAATGCCGACTCGCGTGGCAAGAGCTGCTCCGCGATAGGAATCGTGTGCTCGCAAACCGTCGAGTCTCAACGCCAAGACTGGAGATACAGGCGAAGCCCGTGCATGCTGCTGCATGCGTCTGGCAAAGCTATGCTGCGCCGACATCATCGTCGCGCCCCCGGATTCTCTTGGCACCGGAGCCACCGCGATGATAGGGGCCTCACTGAAGTCTTAGAGGCTTGAGGTAGAGATGTGGTATTGGCACTCTGATGACCAGTCAATGCCTACTGTGTCATGGAGACACTGCTGCCCTCAGCATGCTGCCCGATGCATGTGGCTTTGACTGCCATCAGAGACACCAGCTTGACCGGGCTTGCAAAAAATGCCATGATGCCCACTCGTCGTCGGAACTCTATAAAGCCGACACCGCGTCCACCTAGCTCTTCAGCCACATGCACGCACGGCCAGCTTCTGTCTTGGCAGCTTGCCATGCAGACGCCTGCTGCATGTAGAGTCGCGTTGAGCACTCAAACCTCCCTAGCAAGGTGGTATCGAGCACAACAACTGATCGAAAACTCGCGCTGGCCCATCTCGGCCGTATTGCCCGCTTTCTGATAGTCGGTCTGCCAGGATGCTCAGCCGCACCAGCAAGAGGCCGCCATATCGCAGCGCAACGCCTTCGCTAGCCGAGGGGCAGAGTCGCCGGACGGCAGGGCTGCCGCTTCTCGGGCAGGCCTTATCGGCGCAACTATGCCTGCCTTGCTATCGCGACCATGTTTCCCGCAGGATAACGGCGAGACAACCCTCCTGGCATCACGCCGGCCGACGAAAACTTGGTTCGCCTAAACTTTGCCTACTATGCTAGTTCTATATTCCTTGCTACATTTGCTATGGGACTCTCCTTCGCCTCCGAAGAGCTCTTCTCCCACACGTTTCTGCATCAGCACGGGCGAACCTGAGCTTCACCACAATCCCGCCACATCGCTCAGTGCTGTGCGAAGGTCTCGGGCACCTGCTACTCCTCCAGAGTACGTGAGCTCTACTCGTGCTCGCAGTCATGGGCATCTACCCCGAGGAAGAAGTTCGTTACTCGACAGCAAAGGTGACGGGCAATGATGTCGAAGCAGGAGCAAAGGAGTTTGTGGGCTCGGAGTCCGAGGTGACGGTCGCCGAGGATGGCGCTCACGTCTCTCTCGAGAGAGGCCTTAAGGCCCGCCACATCACTATGATTGCTATTGGCGGTGCTGTTGGAACAGGTCTGCTCATCGGCACTGGCTCTGCCCTTGCAAGGTGAGTGTGACTCCATCCGTTCAAGGCGACCGAACGTTATGGCAGGTCTTCAGACAGGGCGAGTCAGTGTGCTGACCTGCAAATACTAGAGCCGGTCCTGCTTCGGTCCTCATTTCGTACGCTTTCGTCGGGTTCATAGTCTACCTGGTCATGTGCGCTCTGGGAGAGATGGCTGCGTGGCTACCCATCGCTAGTGGCTTCACTGGATATGCATCAAGGCTTGTCGATCCAGCATTCAGCTTCGCACTCGGTTGGACGTAAGTCGCTCTCACGACCGTTGAGCTGAAAGTGGGTCTGCAGTAGCTGACGGTTTGGCAGGTACTTCTTCAAGTACATGATCAACACGCCCAACCAGCTCACTGCGAGTGCTATGGTCATCAGCTACTGGGTGCCTCGCGACAAGTTGAATCCAGGAGTCTTCATCGCCATCTTCCTCGTGGTCATT
>JAGYHY010000147.1:0-15280 GCA_024244165.1 Ascosphaera acerosa | reverse complement strand
AGCTGTCGAATATGCTGCCCCGGGGAAACAGCGACGGGTAGTTGTCGCAGGGCTGGGCCAGAGCCCCGCCCATTGCGATGCTGCGCGTTCATGTGCCTTCGCTCTTCCGCTCACTCGGTTCTACTACCCTTACATAGTCGCTGTAGCTCGCACAGCAGTGTCGTCCGAGGAGTTGCATCTGCGGCCACCGACCGCAGGACGGCCGGTAGATGAGCTTTGGCCGACTGATGGCTTCTCGTCGTCCACTGCCACCCGTCTGCGTGGGGGTGGTTGACGCGCGTGATTCGGGCATCTCCATCAGCTGTCCTTACAGCGCCACGCACGCAACCACCCAGCACTGGTGCAACCCATGTCCCACTCGTAAGAATCCTTGAGCCGGTGAAGGTAGAAGACAGACTCCTCCGCTCCCTCCGACTCATGAATTCGGTCCAGAGCCCTGCTAGCAATCGTAAGGATGGCCGTCCCCAGCGGCGCATTCGTACGCTGAGGACCAGGACCATGGTGCACAACGCTGGGAGGTCATAAGCACAACTCTCAGTGCGACTGCGACGGTGATCGTCGCCTCCTGACAGTACCCGTCCGTCAATTGGCCGTCAAACCCCTCGCGTCGCGGCGCCAATCCGACGATGCCAGCTTGGCCCACGGAGGGGTGAGCTGAAGAGTTCGCACCGAGCAAGTGCTTGCCTGAGCCCAAGTGCGCCCGTCCAGTGGCAGACCGGCTCTCATGTTGCCGTGTACCGCGCGAGCTCTGCTGCGATCAAGACGACGAGACGGCTCCCAGGATCAGGGTGGTCATCGCGACTGACGCACGGATGCCATCCCTCTGATCCGGCGCAGCTGGATGCTACAGCCGACGACACGACCATGGGCCGGAGTCCGGAACCGACCGAGCCCTTCGAGGGCGCCTTTGCCACTTGTCAGCAGAAGGAACATCAGTGAACCAATGGCGCAGTCTTGCGTCCTCACTGCTCGTGCAGCGACTACGCCAGCCGATCGCTCTCGCTGGCTGGTATCACCACATCAGCTAAGCGGACTCGCGGTTCACAGAGCGGGCTCTTGACCGCACAGCCGATGCGGCGCCTGGCCAGGTGAGGCTCCACTGCGATCTCAGGAACGGTGCCGACGCCTGGGATCGGCAGTGGTCTCGCTTCTGGAAGGCCTGTCCCGGCAGCAGCACTTGAGAAGGTCAGACGCTCGTCCACCTTGCAACGGACGGCTGGGACGACGGGCAAGGCGTGCTGAGCATCAGGAGCGCAGTGGAGCATGATGCAGCCATACTCTCGGTGGTGCGTCCATCCCGGACGTAGGAAAGAGGTGGACCTGCACTCACGCCGTCTCGCCTGGTCGATCTACCGTGCTGCACACCAAGTCAAGGCGACCATGCAAGGGGCATGAATTCCGGCAAGCAGACGGTGCAGCTGTCTGCCTGCCCCGGCTCCGGACACGCCGCCAGACCCTCGCAAGCGTCGCGGTCAGACCGCTCATCAGAGTCCGGGTTGTCAAGCGAGGCCCTGGCTCGTCGGCCTCGGACTACGGAACCCCTGGTGCGAGATGTTCCTGCAGGACGGTACCAACCCCATCTTGACCTCGCAGCAGAGCCTCACACTCCCGGTACGCATATTTGATTGCGCCGTGAACGGCTTGCAACATGCCGATGCGACCGTACTGCAGCCCCTGCCTCATGAGGGTCTGGGCAGATGACTGCGGCGCTTTCATATGTTGTGCTCGCTCTCCGCAATCGAAGCACAGCCGACGTGCATGTCCGCATGTCCATGTGGGACCATGAGTCGCCAGAATGTGGGCCATAAGCAACCAGGGCTTCGTGTACTGGGTGCGCGACCAAGAGATCGCATGCACAAGCCTGTGGGTAAGTCAGATGCCGCACCTGTGGAGGAGACGTGACCTTGATCTCCATCGCCTATCACTTATTAGCTCTGCGCTGCCTGTGCACCATGCTCGACATTGGTCTCCTTGACAGCAGATCGCAGCTGGGAGAGTCGCGCGGGGTTGACAAGTTGTTGGCCCGCCTTCTGAACTCCCATGCTATGCGCCGACAGACAGGATGAGAGCTCCGCCACCTGAGGTGTTGGCTACTTGGCCAAAGCCCAACTATGTCAACCCCGAGTACATCGGCAACCAGCTCATCGTGATAGGCGTTGTGTTCGGGGTCATCTCGATCATCACCGTCTCCCTGCGATTGTACGTCCGACTATGGATGAAGCGGAATGCCGGATGGGACGATCTCTTGATCGCAATCGCCCTTGTATGTTTAGCCGAAAGGTGTCCAGCTGCACTCGTCAGGCGATGCTGATGACGGAGATTCCAGGTCTTGGTCGTTGTTGATACAGTCGCAAACATCCTCGGTACCGTCAAGTTCGGCTGGGGTACGAACAATCCCTCTGCGTCGCTCGAGTACAGGGGCTGATGGATCGAGCCAGGATACCATATGTGGGACATCAACCCGTCAAAGAAACCAGCACTACTATTCGTGAGTTGATCGCGTATCCGCCTGAGAGCTTGTGTGACCAGCGACCGTGTGCTAATGGTCAATCACAGGAGAGCTGGCTGGCCGAGATCCTCTTCGTCTCGAGCATGACTTTTGTCCATCTGTCACTGCTCGCATCCTATCTCCGCATCGGAACCTCCAGAATCTTCAGACGCATCACATGGTTCACGATCGTGATCCAGATTCTATGGAGTATTGGTATGAGCAGACGGTGACTTACAACGGAGATCATCAGGGGCAGGTGCGCTGACGCATTGCTAACCGAGTTTAGCATTCCTCCTCACCGGCTTCTTGACCTGCATACCATTGCGCCATGAATGGGGGCCCGAATACCCTCAAGGCTGTATCAGCGAGGCCGGACGGACACTGTCAGGGGGCATATCAAATGTCTTCATGGACGCCGCGATTCTGATCTTGCCCATTCCGACGCTGCTGCACGTCCAGCTCCCGTTCAAGGAGCGACTGTGCCTTGTGATTCTGATGAGCGTCGGAGCAGTGTGAGCACTGCCCCAGGAACTGGATTCGCAGAACATCAGCAGGGGCGATTGCTAATTGTCTACTCAGAGCGTGTGTTGCAGGTATAGTCCGCACCTATTACATGTGGATATGCATAGCCGAGTCCTACGACATCACCTGTGAGTGACCCCTCAGGTGCCTTCAGGGTGCAACTACCCCTGAGCCAGACGCGGCGAGTGCTGACAAGCCTGCCGGCGCAGGGTGGGGATACAACACTTGGCTCTGGGTCATCGTCGAAATGAACCTGGCTGTGACCTGCGCGTCAGTACCGACGCTCCGACCTCTCTACCACCGCATTGTCGTGCAGGGCCTGCGCTCGATCTCTTCCGGCAGGGGTGCGGCAGGCAAGTACGAGATGTCGACGGCCGACGAGTTCGTCATGTCGCCAAGAGGTCGCAAGGACCACAATGTGTCGCAGATCCGGCAGATGACAACCATCCAGATCGAGGAAGAGTACGGACACGATCCTTCCTTTGTCACGTCGCGGCTAGAGTCAGGAACTCTAGACGGTCACAATGCGTTCAGGCAGCCGAAGGAATAAAGACGGATGTGACGCACGAGGGCGGCCACGAAGCAAGTCGGCCCTTGTGCGGTTAGAGCCACGGCCGACAACGCTTGATCGGTGTGACGTGTTGAGAGAGTAGCTTCGAGACATTTCCACATATATGACATCTTACTCCTCCTCATGTGCAGCTGCTGTACCCAGAACGCCGCCCGTTGCCCGTCTCCTGCGCCGCCCCGCTAGCTCCACCGCCCAGCCCGACAGCGAGTAAAGCCAGCCGCCTGTGGCGAGCACCCCTGACACGACATTGACCAGCCGCACCAGCAGCGCCAGCAGGCTCGCTCTCCGTGCGCTCACGATGAGCAGTATCGGCTCGACATTGAATCCGAAGAAGATGCCCGGGATGCGTGAGGTCTGGTGGTGCTGCGAGTCGATGGGCCCGGACTGCGACGTCACGGCGTACTGGTTTGTGAAGACGGTATTCCTGCGCTGCCACCTGCTCAGCGCGGACGGGTCCGGGACCGCTTGAGTGTCTGGGTCGACGATCCCTGCGCTGGTGTAGACGGTCGGCACGATATTGATGAAGTACTGGTACTTGTAAAAGTGGTCCGAGGCGACAGCGATCGTCTTATCCAGCGGGTTGAGCAGCGACGGGTAATGTGGTCCGAACGACAGCTCGGTGATCATGTGCGTGAAGTTGAAGGCGTCGTGGTCCAGATGCTCGCCCATCTCGAAGTAGCCGTGCCCGCGCGCAGTCACGTGGAAGTTGGCGGCGAGCTTGTTGCCTTCCAGAGAGCCGTATAGGCGGCAGGCGTCCTCGTCGTCGAACGGATTCAGTCGCGGCGGTTTGGGGAACTTGCGCCTGGGGTTCCAGCGCGTCTCTCCCAGGACATGCGTGGCGTGCTGGTCCTCCTCCGCCGCGCTCGCCCGGCCTGGGTCGTCCGAGTCCAGGGCTTGGTACTCGTGCACGCCGCGCGAGGTGACGGTGTTCATCTTCCTGCTCCAGGCGTCCCAGCTCGTGGTCTCCCGGGTGAGCATCGCAGCCGCCAACACATGATCCCCTGCGACGTCCTGCATGTTGACGCGCAGGTGCTCGCATGGCATCTTCACGACCATGTCGACGTTGAGCTGCATCTCGCGGGAGACGCCCTTCTCCACGCCGAAGTGGTGGCTCTCGGTGCCGGCCCACCAATGCTTGAGCTCACTGAGCGCAAGCAGGCTGCACAGTATTAGCACCGCGAGTGTCCATTGGCCCCCCTGGCGAGTCGCGAAGGTGTAGTCGGCTTTCGTCTTGGCTGCAGAAGGCGGAAGCGGTTGGCATCAGCATTGACCACGGTCTGTCTGCTGCGAATGCGCGACCAGCATGATGGACTCTCACGTACGGAATGCGTCGAATGCCCTCAGCTTGCGGCCCAGCCCGTCCTCCTTCTCCCTGAAGGCATCCTCGTCGAGCCCACCCCCCGCGAACTGACTTGTTGGCGCAGCTGGGGCATAGCTGTACGCCTTCTCCATGGCGGCCTGGCGGTCTGGCGAGGATGGTACGCCACTAGCCGTACCCTTCACCCATGCCACCGCAGCGAGCGAGCATGCATGGGTAGCTCATGTCCCTCGCGCTGAGGCCGAGAGTGCTCTGTCCCATGTTCGACGCAGCTCGACCAGCTTGAAACATCGGTTGCCGAGCATGCAGTGCAGGTGCAATACAGAATAATGGGGCGGCAATGGCCGTGACGTCAAGCGGCTTCTCCGCCATCGCCCGCCGAGCTGATGTTGGTCGATGCGACTGCGACTGCGACTGCGACTGCTATGAGCGCTGAGAAGTCAATCGCTAGGCATACAATGTGCGACCCCAGCATCGCCACGCGGTGGGCTCTGAACAACACTGAGAACGCCGTCCAATCATCATGAGTGGCGTGAAAGCGTTACAGGGCGGGCGATGGCTGTCACGGAGCATGGTGCCGGGCCTGAGTGCTGGCACTTCTGCGTCGGTGAGTTGCTAGATCTTGTCATGCCACGGCATGGGGATGCGATTGAGCAGCTCGTTGATGAGAAGTATGCCGTCGCAGAACCCCATCGCTAGCATCACATCACGCGCGATGGCCACCGAAACCAGCCTGCCACAGCCCGCCTCCGACCACTCGCTGCCGTTACCAGAATGGCAGCACCCACCCATCATAGCGACCCTGTACCGCTTCCAGAACATGGAGCCGCTCGACTACATCGAGTACAGGCATGACCAGCTAGGACTGCCATTACGGCGAGACCTCCTGCACAAGGCGATCGTCTACGAGGGCAACAAGACTCGACAAGGCACCGCCAGCACGAAGTGGCGCGACGACGTGCATGGGAGCGGGCGCAAGATCCGGCCGCAAAAGGGTACAGGCCGCGCGCGGCTGGGCGACCGGAAGTCGCCCATGCTGCGTGGCGGTGGCGTCGCCTTCGGGCCGCACCCGCGCGACTTCTCGACGCAGCTGCTGAGCAAGATCTACGACAAGGCGTGGCGCACGGCCCTCAGCTACCGCTTCAGCAAGGACCGGCTCATCATCGTCGACAAAATCGCGCTGTCGCGCGACCAAAGCCCGCTGCGACTGAAGAACATGCTGGACGAGCACCAGTGGGGGAGGAAGTTTGGGCGGTCCCTGTTCATCACGGACGTCAAGCGGGAGAAGGTGATGAATGCTGCGAGCGAGTTCCCAGGCAACATGCGCGCCCTTGACGTTGACGATGTTGACGTGAAGGATCTGCTGGAGACGGGGCGATTGATCGTGGAGAAGGCTGCGCTAGACCGCATGCTGGCCGCGCATTCGAGGGACATCAACCAGAAGGTTGCGTCCGCCTGGGACATTGACTCGCGGCTATGACGGCTCGCGAAGCGGTACGCCGTGGCTGCTGTAGTATACCTGATTGTATCATAGAGTTGGGCTGGGTGCAGGCAAATGTACATGATCGAGCTCTAGCTGGAGTATAGCCATTGGACTGTCTCTGGCCGTCACATGCACCCAAGTTCCTGCGAGCTGCAGACGACAACAGAGCCAGCGATACAGTGGTTGATACACTGTCATCACACAGCAGCGATGTCCAGACTCGGGCTGCGCTGCCCCCTCGTCTGCCCCCAGCCTGCCTCGCGATGGGCGTGTTTGGGCCCGGCAAGCAGCTCCACGGCCCTCCATCACGGATCGAGCCGAGTCTCACTCGCACAAGCAGGCGGTGCTGCGCCGAAAGCTGCAGTCGACACCACGCGATGCTATAGCTGGAGACCACCCTCTCACACCAGCCGTACAGTGTGCGCTGGCAGCGCAGCCTTGGCTCTCCCCGCAGCGTCAGTCCGCACGGCTAGACACAGCAGCACGATGTCGTTGACGCGATCTGAAGCTCCACTGGTGTGGATTGACTGTGAGGTGCGTAACAAGTGCAGCCGGTTGGACGAGCTGCATTGGGCTACATCCTGCTCGCTCGCGATGGTGCGACTCCCACGCTGACCACACGATAGATGACAGGCCTCGACCCGGACCATGATCAGATCATCGAGCTCTGCTGCTTCATCACGGACCATAATCTCAACTTGCTCGACGAGGCAGGCTT
Source organism: Ascosphaera acerosa (assembly GCA_024244165.1). Taxonomy (NCBI): domain Eukaryota; kingdom Fungi; phylum Ascomycota; class Eurotiomycetes; order Onygenales; family Ascosphaeraceae; genus Ascosphaera; species Ascosphaera acerosa. Next base: position 8,177 of record JAGYHY010000147.1, on the reverse strand, counting down.
CGAGGCGGTCGTCCACCAGCCGAAGGAGGTCATGGACGCCATGAACCAGTGGTGCATCGACCACCACGGCGCGTCAGGGCTGACTGCCGCGGTGCTCAGCTCGACCGTGACTGCAGAGGCGGCGGCGCAGGGCCTGTTGAGGTACATCAAGAGTTTCGTGCCGGCGCCGCGCTGCGCGGTTCTCGCTGGCAACAGCGTGCATGCCGACAAGGCGTTCCTTGTCAGGGAGCCCTACAAGCAGGTTGTTGACTGGCTGCACTACCGCATCTTGGACGTGAGCACGTTCAAGGAGGCGGCGAGGCGGTGGGGAAGCAGTGGCCTGCTGGAGGCGGTGCCGCGCAAGAAGTACGCGCACACGGCGAGGGAGGACATCCTCGAGAGCATCGAGGAGATGCGTTACTACCGAAGTAGATTGTTCGGAAGGGACTGACGAGGAGAGTAGCTGTGTGCACAGGGGTGGTCAGGACACGTCACCCGTGATCAAAAGGAGACCCCGAGCAAGTTTGCCTGCAGCCACGCACGCTTGCCCCCTTCCTCGTCGTCAGTCCCGGCTCATATGTACAGTGCCCACAGTCTTGGTACCCCCGCCTCCTCAAGCATGCCTGGCAGGCGAATCAGGCCGGGGAGCCCACAGCGTCTCCGCGTTTTGCCGGAAGACCATGTCGACGCACTCGTCGCCCCCATTTCATGGCAGGTAGCCAGGACCCGCTCCGTGAACGGCGTGATGTCAAGCCCTTCGAAGCGCGTATGAGGCCAGTCCGTAGCGTAGACTAGCCTGTCGCGGGCCACGCGCAGCAGCTCCCTGAGCATGCAGTCCAGCTGCGGACACTGCAGCTGCCCCTCCACCCCCTGCGCCCGGTACGGCGCCGACGTCTTCAGATAGGTATTGCCTTGCTTCAGGAGGCCCGCCAGCTCCGCGAAGCCCGGCAGGGCGTATGGGTCGAATGCGACCTCTTCATTGCCTTGCCTCAACTCGCGCAAGTCCGGGTGTCCGAAGTGGTCCACCACAAGCCGGACCGGCAGGTTGGCGACGACCTTGGTGAGATGCTGGAAGAGGTGCAACGGGATGTAGACCTGGATGACCCAGTCGAACCGCTCTGCGATCTGCGCGTGCCGCCTGATCTCTTCGGCCAGTTGCTCGGGCGTCGGGATCGACTCGATGGACACGAAGTTCAGCCGCAGCCCCCTGACGCCGAGCTCATGCCACCTCGCCAGCTCAGCGTCGTCGACGTTGTCAGGGTCGATCCACACGACGCCCCTGGCCCTGTCCGGCCCCAGCTCCCGCAACGCGTCGACGGTGTTGGAGTTGTCGGTGCCGAAGATCGACGGCTGCACTATCACGATGTTCCTGAGACCGTGGGAGGCCTCGAACTCGAGCGCTTCCGCCAGAGTATGCGTTGCGGGCACGTACTTGGCGACTTTGGCGATCGGATAGCGAGCCGGCTCCACGACGTGCATGTGGCTGTCCCATGCGCCTGCGGGCACCCGGGGGGCAACGCCTGCGCTATGGGAATTGGGCAGCTGTGCCATATTCGCCGCGATCCGATGAGTCCTGCTGATCGGTGTGACTCGTCGCTGCCTGCTGGGTATCTGCTTCAACGCGCCCTTCTCTGCCGTTAATGCAGCCCCGTGTGAGCCGATCTCAGATATCGCACAGCGGAGGCAGACCGACCTCGCGACGTCCGGCTCGAGCCACCGGACTTTCAAGTCGACTGAGGGCAAGCCAGCTGGTGCCAATGCAGCGCCAACCACGAGTCATCTTGCTGGTGCTGCATGGGCCCTCACAACCATCACCGCCGTCGGCGCGCAATTCCACCCCGCTCCCGCGCCCTACATGACTCTCATTGCCGTGGGGAAGCTTCGGTCTCGATAGCCGACGACGAGGACGGCGGGGGAGAAACAAGTTCGAGCTGCGGTGATGTCAGCGCGGACCCACCTCGCCTGCTCGCGCGACTCAGACCAGGCCAGACCTCACGTCACGAGCGCCACCACCGTGCGCGCCTAGCAAGTCCTACGTGACGGTGACGGACCCGACAAGGAGCATCAAGGGTGGCACTAGTCTGATCGCTCTTGCTCGGAGCGTGTGAGAGCTGGAGTCCGGCTGCGTGACGAGCGTGCCGCTGCGACTGCCGCTCCCGTGCTCTGATAGTATAGCTACGCGTCACGATGGCGGTGTCGAACGAGACGCTCGCGAAGGTGAGCACGCACGCGCAGCTGCCCATGCGCTGGGCCTCGAGCTAGCCACTAGACTGACCACCCGCCTTCACTCGAGCAGCTCATCCAAGAGATCCAGGCCCAGGCCGCCAAGTCTCAGCAGGAGATCGCCGTGACCAAAGCCCTGATCGCAGCCAAGCAGAGGGAGCTACGGCTGTCGCAGCTGACGTCGAAAGAGCTCAGCGAGCTGCCGTCGACTATAAATGTCTACGAGGGTGTGGGCAAGATGTGAGGAGCAGCATGCGATTATCCTTCTTCGGGATGGATCTCCCTCGACATCGGTGGCTGACCACGTTCGCGAGGTTTCTCTCCAGGTTCGCTGTCCGGCCGATGACCACGATCAAGTCACGGATTTCGAAAGAAACCTCACAGCTGCAGGCGGAGATCAAGACATTGGAGAAGAAGCTACACTACCACGAGACCACCCTCAAGAACTGCACCGACAAGATCAAGGCGTGAGTCGGGTCTGGCCGTCGACGCGTCAAGCGACCGCGGTCTACCCCTGCTCGCGCATCTGATCACGCGAGATGGCACCAATGCCTACCTACACAGGTCGGAGACGCACAACAGACTGCAGCCTTGAGTGCAGTGGCGGAGAGTTCACCCGGCACAGCTACTCGGGACAGTGCCTGTTCGGCAACCTGCCATGAATGCCACTAGCATCAATGGCGGGGTGTTCGAGCGCCTGCGCGGCAGCATCCGGATCCGGGAGGCCCCTGACCTGCAAGGCAACGCCTCTCTCATCTCCCAGGTACATCCCCCCTCTCATGACGCTGGCCCTGCCCTGACTCGCGTACCAGCAAGACTCTTCCGAACCTGTACGTACGTACGGGCTCATCATGTATATCTTGCTCGACTATCGCGATGCCCGACGTCTTGATTCGAGTACCATGTGGCTGCTGCTGCAACCTGCCACGAGTGATTCGATGACAGGGCGACTATTGCGAGTCTGCCGCGCGCTGGACGTGTAGTCACGGACCAACCGTAGTGTAATTCTTCGGAGCACCATCAGCTGCAGGTCCGCTCATGAATTTAGCGGCGACCGTCTTATGTCGTGTCCAATCGTGTATCATCGCTGCAATGCGCAACTGCAGGCGCGCCATGGCGGAGCTTCTTGGTCGACGCTCTGATGTATGCTGGGCCGATCACCCTTGCAGTCCAATTGCGGGCGCGGGTGAACGCGCGTCCGTTGTGACGCATGTGGTCGCAGTAGGTGTCAAGCAGATACGGACGAGCGCCGGTAGCGGTAAGGCGCCAGTCGATGGCTCCAGCGTTGTATGCTTGGCCGTTGCTCATGTGCATCATGACTGAGTTGACGCGAGCTGCCATGTACGCAACATCCGCGGCTGTGAGACGCTGCCTGCGTGCTAGCCAGTAGTCGCGAGCTTGTATGTGAGGTGCCCGTCATATCACCCACTCATTGATGTCGTCTGACCTCGTGATGAAGGGCTCATCAATCTGTTTGATGGCATACTCGCCACAAAGAAGACTATACAAGATGTCAGCAGCGCGCACAAGCAGTGTGCATGCGCAGGTGAAGCATGGCAACCTACCAGGATTCAGCCAAGACCTCGTCCAGCTCCTCGACGACCATCTCCCTCCGCTCGGCCGTCGTCGTATGCCGCTCCAACTCCGCTTGCAGGCTATGGATATGCCGCTGCTTCGCTCTGCCCGATGCGGCAATGATCTTCTTGCCGAGGCAATCGCTGTGAAACGCATGCTGGCATGGAAACACGAAGAACTGACGGCTCAGCAGTGGCAGCTGGCATATCCAGCAGCGCTCGCCGGGCTCGATGATTGCGTATCGCGAATTGAGCGCAGCGACCTCGTTGCGGATATGGTCGACGCTCTGCGCGGAGTTGTCCATCTCCTGGCGCAGCGCATCGATGTGTCGGGAGTACTCCTCCAGCGCGCTGCAGATCTCCTCCTTGAAGTCGTCGACGACCACGAAGTCCGGAAACAGGGGGATCAGGTCTTCGATGTGAAGCAGCTCGCACCGGCGCAGGAACTGCAGCGCGCCCTTGATGTCTGCCCCCGAGTGCCGGATCTTCTTTTCGGCCACCAGCAACCATAGCTTCTTGCGTAGCTTGTCATCTCCCTCGGGCCGGTCGGCCACAAGCGCTGCCAGGTCCATGTCGTCGTTCTTGAGAGCAAGCTCGACCGCTTGTGCGTATTGGCCCATGGCACTGTAGATGTGCACGCAGGACTGCACGCGGTTGTGCTGGATGCACAGACGCAGCGCGAAGTCTGCATCGTATGGTGGCGGCGACGATGGCTGAGAGGTGAGGTACTTGAGCAAGGCAGCCTCAGAGCGTGAGGGATGTGAGGCGTAGATGGAGATGAGCGTGTCGTGGACCGCAGCGGTCGGTTTGTGGTGGTTGGCGATGATGAAGTTGAGGTAGCGAACAGCCTGGTTCTTGTTCAGGGGCACGTTCGCCGCGGTCGTGTTGTATGCCAGCAGCGCTGGAATAAGACGCTCCGGGTCTAAATCGACGTGTCGCATGAGTATGTCGACGAGTTCCGTGGGCGAGTGGCTCGCCAGCACCGTGCTGTACCTGTAGAAGACGTGCGGGTCGGACTGTTTCTTCAGGACGTTGAGAGCCTCGTCCCATTTCTCGCGCTGGACCCAGTAGGACAGCACGAAGCTGGAGTCGTCGATGCACGTTGCGAAGAAGAGCAGCTCCTCTTCTCGCCCGTGGCTGCCTATGATGTCGTACACGGTCTTCGGGTCCAGATCGGCCTTGTACTTGGTGACGAAGTCGCGGAACTCGGAGCGGACCTGCTCGATCGAGGCGAGATCCTTGATGGCAGCAGCGTCGTCCTCCTCACCGTTGCCAACGCCTCTCGTCGTCGAGCTGTCTGAGAGCTCGTTGAGCTTGGCCATGTAGACCTCGACCAGCCAGCTGGCGATGAGCATGCGCTGCATGACGTGGGACTTCTTCAGCGTCGCCAGCTGTGTTTGCAGATACACCCGCAGAGCATCGTGGTGGCCGTTGTCCAACAGGGTCAGGCATACTTCCTCGAAGTTCTTGCTGCTCTTGCCCCACACCGCAGCCGCCTCGAGCAGGTGGCCCTTCTGAGCGAGGTGGTCGCCCGACGCGGTCGCCACGGCATCCCGCTGCGCAGCGTCACGCGTGTACCTCAGCGCCAGGTCGAACTTGCCTTCGCTGAGAAACTTCTTCCACACGTCTCGTCCCTCGTCTGTCGCGGTCACCTCGAAGATCTCGTCGCTCGTGATGAGCCAGTAGGTGCGCTTCTTCAGGTCCGCGAACAGGCCAAGGCAGGCCTGGCGCGGTTCCAGCACCACCTGCTCGTAGACAACCTCGCCGTTGAGCCTGTTGACGGCCATCACGCGCCCTTCCACCAGAACGAGGATGTGCCACTCCGTCATTGTCATGGCCGTGATGGGATCCTGTATGAGCTTCTTCCCGCCTCTGGCGGAGACGGACTCTGGGAACATGGTGCGGGGCAGCAGTGCGCTTCGCTCCAGCACCTCGCCATCTCTTGCTGGCGGCGTGTCTGTGACGACCCCGTGGAAAACCCCATGTGCCGAGAGCCAGGCGATGCAAGCATCATCGGAGTCATCCTGCAGTAGGCGGCGATCGGACAACTCCGGTCTCACAGCAAGGCCGGACGGCGCAGTAGCGGTTGGCGTGGCCGTGGCCGCAGCCGCGGCCGACCCTGCGGCCTCACTAATCGTATGCACTGTCGCTTCATTGCGCTGGAAGTAGTCCAGGTATATGGCGCTGCCGGCGCCCTTGCCGACCCTGCCGTCGAAGCGCACGAGCTTGTCATGGGTGGCCAGGACGACGTGCCGGACCTCAGGGCCAGTGCGCGCAGGCGTCACTGACAGGCCGGTGATGGGCGTCGCCGGGTCTGCGTGGTGGTACACGGGCGTCGCGTATCTCTCCTCCTTGCGGAAGAACTCGGTCGCAGGCTCGATGTAGGCTTCGTAGACGGTCCCGTCGGTGGCACCGAGCAGGATCTCGCGCGTGGACGCCGTGGGCAGCGACGGACACCAGGCGACCGACTCGACCAGCACGCCCTTGAGCCGGGGGAGATGCTTGGGTTGTCGGGACTGCGCGTGCAGGTAGTAGTTCTCGCCCAGCGTCGTCGTGACGAGGAGGTGTGAGGCCGTCGGGTCGAGGAACATGCGCCGGATGAGCCCGATCTCAGAGGACTTCTTGGGCAGGTCGATGTCTGCGTTGGCCGGCCCTCAGAACATAGTCAGCGCCTGCACGCCATCCCATCCCACGCGCCCTGCCCTGCCGGAGGGGCCGACCGCTCACCGTCGATATCCTCCGCATTGTCCAGGTCGATGCGCAGGATCCTGCCCGAGGCCAGCGCGAGGACCAGCACGTTGTTCGCGACCTGCGCGGCCGCGAAGTCCGCGGCGATGCTGAACTTGAGCTGGACGCGCTCGACGCTGAAGATCGGCAGCGTCGTCTCGTGGAGCCGCGCAAGGCTGCTGGCGGCGGCCACGAAGCCGCTCGACGCCTTCTGAGCCATGCCGTGCCTCGCCCCGCGCCAATGGTTCACCGGCAGTGGGCTGGTCTGACGCGCTAGCTTCGGGCTAGCTGGAGGCCAGCATCTGAGTAGCTGCCTCCCTTCCTTCTCCCTGCCAGTGCCGGCCGCTTGTCGGTCTCTCACGACTCGTAGGCTCGCGAGCCAATGCGGCGTGCGGCGGTGGTGATGCCGTCGCGACATGCTATGCTGGGCCGAGCAGGTCGCCGAGCGTCTCGCAGTGCCGTACCGACGGTATACAGTACAAGTACTGCAGGTGCAGCTACACACAGGAGGCGCGGAACCCGCGACGTCATTGAGAGCGAGGACCCGCTTGCTCGATCGCCGCAGGGGCAGACAGGTGAGTCGCCAGAAGGACACGGAGGGCGGGTGAAGCTGCAGGAGACGCATGGTGGAGGATGCTGTGCGAGGCCGTTGTGCTTGTGCCCTGCAGCTCTCACGGACTAAGAATGCTACTGAGAACCCGCCGGCATCGAAGGCTGTATCTGGAGTACCTCTCTGTGGCAGCATCGCAGCAGCCATGCGACGCCGTGTATGTGGATCGGCAATTGGCAGCGGGCGACCTCAGCATCGAGCGTTCGTCTTCGCGTACGGCCTTAGCTCAGCGTCATGTCGTGCTGCGCAGAGAAGCCGTGCAGCTCGCTCTCGGGGACCGCGCCGGCGCAGCTCCCCTGGCGAGTGTGCAGATGCTCGTGCCGCCGCGATGGGCCGAAGCTGACCCCTACAGGATAGTGCGACGGAGCTCAGCATGGGCGCCTTGCTGATCGGACGAGGGAGGAGAGGAGTCATCGTCACCTCGTACCGTGGCCCCATCTCGCCCCTGGCCGCGACTCACCATAGTCTTGCTCGACCAGCGCCTTCAGCGTGGGCTCGTTGGCCTTGACGCCCAAGCGGCCTGCGAACAGGGGGCTGTTGATATTGATGATCTGCTTGAAGCAGGAGTAGTGCAGGACTGGGACAGTGATGATAGTGGCGGTAAGTCAGTCAGGGGGGGGCGCGTCGACGCAGAAAGGAGAAAGACATCAGGCCAGGCATACCCCAGTGCATCCTGGCGCCCCTCGCCAGCACGACGACGGCCGGCTGGCCGCCCAGCACCCGCTGCAAGCAGCAGCGGCTCCGCACCGGCGCGCCGCGCCAGTACTGCAGCTGGAACTGCGGCCAGACGGTGCGCGTGCAGAGGTTGGCGTGCACCATGTTGACGAGCAGGTAGTAGCACAGCCGCCGCCGGCTGTCGTCGGTGTCGGTGTCGTTGCCGCTGCCGCTGCCACTGCCACTGCCATGACCGCCCCGTCGTCGGCCCTGCTGGCCCGCCTCGCCGCCGCCCGCGACGGCGCCTCCAGCCGCTGCAGCAGCAGCAGCTCCGTCGTCCAGCCAGCTAGCAGTTGCGCCCGTGATGTACGAGACGTTGGAGCGCTTTGCCTCCTGTTCCAGGACGAAGT
>JAGYHY010000146.1:0-15362 GCA_024244165.1 Ascosphaera acerosa | reverse complement strand
TGGTGGCGATGAGCTTGACTTCTCTGCCAGCGAGGGTGACGACGACGACGATGGAGACGAGGCGATGAGTGACGTCGACGCAGATGGGGACGGCAAGGGTGTTCGCAAGTCTAGCAAGAAGAGCAAACGATCACGCAAGAGCCGGGACGATGCCGAGAAGAAGCAGAAGGCGGGCGTCAAGATTGAAGGATTGACCTACAAGGTGTGTATACGCTGAGAAGAGAACCCAGCAGTATTAAGGCCCCTGCCTTGGCTGTGGAGCAAGTTGCAGCAGGAGCTGACACCTTCGCAGCGAATGACAGTTGGCACCAAGGTGCTTGGTCAAGTCACCTCCATCAACGCTCACGATATCGGGCTCGCGCTCCCTAACAACCTCACTGGTTATGTGCCTTTGACGAACATCTCCCGCGCCTTCTCTGACAAGCTGGAGAAGGTGCTCTCAAAGGCCGCCGTGGACGAGGAGGACAGCGGCGAAGACGATGAGTCCGATGACGCTCTTGATCTCAGTGCGCACTTCTCGCTCGGGCAGTATCTGCGCGCCACCGTTACCGCTACAGAGACCGACGCCAAGAACGGCAAGAAGGGCAAGAAGCATCTCGAGTTGTCCATCGATCCGCGAGCTACCAACAGCGGTCTGAACGCCGCTGATCTGGTTCCACACGTCACCGCACAAGCGGCTGTCGTCTCCGTGGAGGATCACGGCATCATCATGGACATGGGCATGGAAGATTCGGGCGTCAAAGCTCGCGGCTTCATGGCGAAGAAGGAGATTCCTGCGGGCCTTGCGATGTCGGATATCAAGACCGGTTCTGTCTTCCTCTGCATCATCACCGGCGCCAACGAGTCTCGCACCGTCATCAAGTTGTCCGGCAATCTCGCTACCGCTGCGCCATTGAAGAAGGCAGTGCTCACAGAGGCCCCTACGATTCAGGCCTACCAGCCAGGTACCGCCGCTGAGATTCTCTTGACCGACGTCACCGCGCAAGGCATGACAGGCAAGATCATGGGAATGATTGACGCCGTAGTCGACACTGTGCAAAGCGGCGCCTGCGCAGGAACTGCTATCATGAATCTGGAGGCGAAGTACAAGATTGGCTCCAAGATTAGGGGTCGCATTATCTCCACCCTCAGCTCGTCCGAGGACGATGCTCCAACGAAGCTCGGCTTCTCAATCCTCGATCACGTCGCTCGCTTTGCGCCGACTGTGCTTGAGAAGCAGCAACGTGAAGGCGAGGGTGTACCTGCAATCTCAGCTATCGTGCCTGAGTGCCAGATTGTTAGCGTCGAGAACCCCAAGGGTGTCTACGTTAAGCTCAAGATGTCCGACAAGAAGAACGCGAAGGTCTGCAACGGCTTCGTTCACATCTCACGTCTCGCCGACGAGAAGGTCGAGTCGGTCTCTTCCGACTCTGGCCCATACAAGATTGGCACCACCCATGAGGGCAGGATCATCGGCTTCAATGCCATCGACATTCTCTATCTCCTTTCGTTCGAGAAGACTGTCCTTGAGCAACCGTTCCTGCGGCTCGAAGACGTCACAGTGGGCGCCAAGGTCAAGGGAAAGATTGAGCGTACCCTCATCGGCCCCAACGGCATTGACGGACTGATCGTGTCCCTCGCAGACGGCATCACGGGTCTTGTGCCAGGCATGCACATGTCTGACATTAAGCTGCAACACCCGGAGAAGAAGTTTCGTGTTGGCGGTTCGGTTACTGCTCGCATTCTGAGCGTTGATCTCCAGAAGCGGCAGTTGAGGCTTACGCTCAAGAAGTCGCTCGTTAATACGGAGGCTGCACCGTGGCTCACATATGATGACGTTCGGCCCGGCTCACAGAGCCTTGGCACAATAGTCAATCTGCAGCAGCACGGTGCCGTCGTGCAGTTCTACGGGGCTGTCAGAGGCTTCCTACCCGTGTCTGAGATGAGCGAGGCGTACATCACCGATCCTTCGCAGCATTTCGCGGTTGGGCAAGTCGTCAACGTACACTGCCTCACCGTCGACGCTGCTCTCAACCGTCTTGTCATCTCATGCAAAGACCCAGCAACATTCACTGAGGCATACAAGACCGCTTTCGAGAATGTCAAGCCCGGCGATATCGTGTCTGGCAGCGTGTTTGAGAAGTCGGCTGACGATGTCTTGCTGAAACTGGAGGAGGGCGGACTCGTGGCCAGGCTCGCCGCGGATCAGATTGGAGACAACAAGCCGTCGAAGATCGCAGGCGCTCTGAGTCGCATCCGTGTTGGACAGAAGCTCAACGACCTCGTCGTGCTGGACATCCAAAAGAGCCACCGTCTCATTAAGGTCTCCGGAAAACCGTCGCTGAAGGAGGCGCTGTCGGAGGATCGATTGCCCTCCAAGTACGAGGACGTGGAGGTTGGCAAGAAACTCACGGGTCTTGTGAAGAACATTACACCGGAGGCCGTTTACATCGACTTCCTCGGCGGCCTCACTGGTATGCTACCGAAGAGGTTACTTAAAGAGGAGAACGCGACACAGCCAGACTACGGTTTCCTCCGGGGTCAGGTGATTGATCTGTGGGTCAGCAAGTTGGAAGAGGAGCAGCGACGGTTTGTCTTGTCGATGGTGGCTGCTGCTCCCGCTCCGGCAACTCGCGGTGCCGCCGCGGATAAATTGGCCAGCACTGCAGTCAAGGCGTCCAATGCCGTTGACTCGACCATCAAGTTTTTCGATGATCTCTCGTTCGGCCGTGTCACCAAGGCTCGCGTTATATCGGTCAAGGACACGCAGGTCAACGTGCAGCTCGCTGACAATATTCAAGGTCGCATTGATGCCTCAGAGCTGTTCGACGATTGGACTGAGATCAAAGACCGCAAGCGTCCGCTCAAGGGTCTGTTCCAGGCCAAGCAGATTATTGATGTTCGCGTCCTCGGTATCCACGATGCTCGCAGTCACCGATACCTACCGATCAGTCATCGCGGTTCTAAATTCCCCGTGTACGAGCTGTGTGCGAAGAAAAGCGCTCTGATTTCGCCAGACTTGACCCCCCTTGATATCCATCAAGTGAAGTCCGGGCAGAAGTACCTCGCTTTCGTCAACAACATCTCAGAAGACTGCCTCTGGGTCAACATTTCACCCAATGTGCGCGGCCGCGTCAGGTTGACGGACATCTCTGATGATCTTTCGCTCGTCTCTGATGTCCAGAAGAACTTCCCTATTGGCTCTGCTCTGCGCGTCACGGTGACTGGCGTTGACTCCGAAAGGAATCACCTTGACCTGACAGCGAAGGGGGAGAAGGCACAGAATCAGATGGTGTTCTCCGACTTCTCCGAGGGCATGATCATGCTCGGGCGGGTTACCAAGACCACGGATCAGCAGGTTCTCGTCCAGCTGAGTGACACCGTCGTGGGTGCCATTGGTCTCACCGACATGTCCGATGACTACGACGAGACCAACCCCGCTCATTTCCAGAAGAACGAGGTCCTGCGTGTCTGCATCGTGCACATCGATGCGCCCAACAAGCGGATCAACCTATCTGTTCGACCTTCCCGTGTCCTAAGCTCCACTCTGCCAGTCGCAGATCGTGAGATCAGGAGCTTTGATGACATTGCGCAGGGCGACATCCTCCGTGGTTACGTCAAGCGGGTTGCGGACAGTGGCGTCTTCGTCGCTCTTGGTCCTAAAGTCACCGCTTACATCCGTGTGTCCGACCTTTCAGATTCATACCTCAAAGAGTGGCAGGATTCTTTCGAAGTCGGTCAGTTGGTTTGCGGCCGCGTGGTCCTTTGTGACAGGGAGAACAACAAACTTCAGCTGTCGCTCAAGAAGTCGGTGCTTGACGTGCACTACAAGCCTCCTATGACTATACAAGATCTCAAGAAGGGCCAGATCGTCACCGGCAAAGTCCGCAAAGTCGAGGATTTCGGCGCATTTGTTGTCATCGATGGCACCCGCAATCTGAGCGGTCTTGCTCACCGCAGTGAGATGGCTGACGCCAGGGTTGACGATGCAAGGAAGTTGTATGAACCAGGCGATCTCGTCAAGGCAAAGATTCTCAAGCTTGATCTCACGAAGGAGAGGATTTCGCTAGGCTTGAAGGCCTCATACATCCGCGATGAGGAGACTGAGGATGAGGAGGGAGACGAGGACACTGACATGGACAGTGAGGATGGCGGGGTGGACTTGGGTGCAGAGTCTGAAGACGACTTGGATGAGGACACATCAATGGCAGGCGTTCCTCTCGATGAGAGTGACGACTCCGATGAAGAAGACAGCGACGAGGAGACTCAGCAACCATTGTCTGAGGAGCATGCCGCCAAGTCAGACGTTGAAATGTCAGACGCCGACGAGCCTGCCGGCCTTGTGACTGGCGGCTTCAACTTCTCTGGCGACGTGCCCGAGGTTGATGCGGAGGCGTCCGACTCGGACTCGGACTCCGAGGATACTGGCGCGGCCAAGAAGAAGAGGAAGCACAAGAAGGCCGAGATCCAGGTCGATCGCACTGGTGATCTGGACGTCAACGGACCTCAGACTGTGGCTGACTTTGAGCGTCTACTTCTTGGCGAGCCCGACTCCAGTTTGCTATGGCTCAAATACATGGCCTTCCAGCTTGATCTCGGAGAGATTGACAAGGCCCGGCAGATAGCCGAGCGGGCATTGAAGACAATTACCCTTGGCCTTGACGCCGAGAAGCTGAATATATGGGTTGCGCTTCTCAATCTAGAGAACACGTTCGGCAACGATGATACCCTCGAGGAAGTCTTTAAGCGCGCTTGCCAGTACAATGACGCCCAGGAGATCCATGAGCGCATGATCAGCATCTACATCCAGTCCGATAAGTATCAGAAGGCGGATGAGCTGTTCCAAGCGATGCTGAAGAAGAAGTTCACGACCAAAACCCCAGAGCTCTTCGTCAACTACGCTACGTTCCTCTTTGATAACCTCAACGAACCGGAACGTGGACGTGCTCTTCTGCCGCGCGCGGTCCAGTCTCTGCCGAAGCACACACACGTCGAGACGACTACAAAGTTTGCCCAGCTCGAGTACCGATCTCCCAACGGTGACGTGGAACGCGGCCGCACTATCTTCGAGGGGCTTCTGTCGTCTTTCCCCAAACGTGCTGATCTCTGGAACGTCCTCATTGACTTGGAAATCAAGGCGGGCGATGCCGATCAGGTCCGGAGACTCTTCCGTCGGGTGCTCAACATCGACAATGCGGTTGGTGTGGACGGCACCAAGAGTGACAGGCGGCTGAAGGAGAAGCAGGCGAAGTTCTTTTTCAAGAAATGGCTGGAGTGGGAGGAGAAGCAGAGCGGGGACGACAAGCAAAAGCTGGTCGACGAAGTGAAGGCTCGCGCGGCGGACTACGTCAAAGCCCTGAAGAATGCGAAGGCAGCTTCGGCCGACGCTTGAGACGTAGTGGACGCAACATCGGCCCCTATTCTCCATTTTCAAGCGCCGACACTCACATCGCGCACAAGCCTAGTATCTGCGCACCATCCTGTCCATCATGTCCATCATGTGACATCACAAAAGCTACTGCTATGGGGGGTTAGTACAATAGGATATAGACGGCACCATCTGAGCCTTGCGTTCTCAATGGACTCTCGTTCTGCAAGGATCTGAGCATGCGACCGCGGTTGTCAAGCCTGCACTGTCATGAAACCCATCATCTTGCCTCCTGACTGACAGTCTACTTGCAAGGCTACCTACACGGGCTGCTTGCCGGGCCTCCTGGCCGCAGCCTGGAATGAGCGATTTGCACGGAGCAGAGACTAGATCACGGGGACGGATGTTGAAAGGGGACCGGGGTGGCATCTAAAGGTGCGCAGGGTGTGAGTTGGATAGCTGCAAGCAGCAGTCTTGGTTGTGTACCCCGAGAAGAGGCCTGCCGCTATGGATGTTGCCGTAGATGTGTCGAACGATAGCAAAGACAGTCAGCCTCCTGTGTAGAGATGTGGTGCACACATGTATGTACAGAGCCATGGGACTCAAAGCACAGCTTTTGACGACGACGCCGAATGCGACAGCGTCATGACAGGCGCGACTGTTGAAAGAATTGCGCAGGGATAAGCAGTTCGTCAGGGGATATCATGAGCAGAAAGGAGGCGCTACCACTGCCTGCATAGAAAGCCCTCGTGGCAACGCTGTGATGGAAAGATTGTAGGCGCAGGAATGACTGGGGTGTAGAGAGGGTGGGCTAGCAGCTGAGGACGACTCAGATTTCAGTCGAGAGGCGTTCTCCGCCGTGCCAGCGTTGAGTGGTCGTGATTGGCGCCAACCGCGAACGGACTGGCGTTGTAAGGCTTGCTGGGCCTTTTGAGCGCACTCTCAAAATGGGTCTTCGAGCTGGCTGACATGCCTCGAGCCCGACCAACCGGTGTCGACGGCAGGATTTCTTCGGCATATGCATCCTGTCCGGGCAATGCGATTGGGATGTCAAAGTCGGGGTAAGCTTCAATCTCAGGATAGTTGAGAGATGATGCAGGTGGTGGTGGGGTCGGCGTGCGATCAGCCATCGAATCGGACCCTGAATTTGCACTGCCAGACGACTGCTCGCTTGACAGGGTTTGCGAACGTATTTGGTGAGTCTGGCGACTACCGTTGGGCGCAGCCGGAGATAGGACTGTGTCTCGCGCCACACTGTCGTAATGACGACCGCCTGGGCTCACAAGCCCATCATCTCCGCGACACCGATTGAGACGTACTGACGCTGGCTGGTCAAACGGGTCTTGGTCGATGACCGGTTGCATGGTATCGTCCATGGCTGAGGGCCAATTTGAAGCGGAGGGAAGGGCTGATGGCGGCAAAGCTAGCGGCGTTGGCGAAGATCTGCCTTCGTAGTATGCGCGGGCGGGGTGCGCCGTGCGAGGTTGGCCTGTCTCACCATCGGCGCTCGAGGCATTGTTGGGATGGCGGACGGTGGCACCACTGAGAGACCCGTGTAGCCTGGAGCGCTGCTTCATCTCATTCATCACAGCTGCCTGGACTGCTTCGACTGAAATCGCGTGTGCAGCCGCCTGAGTTTGCAGAAGCGCCTGTTGGACGATCTGGAGTATCTCGTGGGGATGATAAGCCATTGGCGCATCGGTCGCAGGCGCGATAGGTGTACTTGGGCTCTCCGGTACTTGTGATTGCATCATTGTCGAGTCCTGCACCGTCACGCTGAACGGGTCGTCGAGATGCCGGATGGTTGGGCTGTTGCCTAGGTCGTACAAACTTGGCGACTCGCAGACGGGCACCGACTCGTCATCGTTACAAGCTTCGTCGCCAATGAGGGAGGGCGTCTGTTCATCCTCGTGGCTGTCACTGGCGATTGTCGGTCGCCGAGCCCGCTGCATCGGCGAGGGAGATGACGGTCTATCGATATTGATCTTCAAACCCAGCACATTGCGACCATTTGCATCCCTCTGGTGGTCAGGATCGCGAGGTGCACCTTGGACTGACATCCTGCTGTACGCCAGTGCTGGAGCCGGCGAGTTATTCTCACGTAGAAAAGCTTGGCTGTCGCCTTGAATCGAGGTTGGACTTGCTGAACTCTGAGTCGGTGGGTAAGTATAGCCCCGGTGTACTTCAGCTCGCGGATTGGTGACGATATGTGCGTGCGGCGTAGCTCCCGAACCGGTACTGGAAGAGTCTGTTGCCGTGCCTTCTGTTCCTGGCCATTGTCTCTGTAGGGATCGCTGCTCAGCGTCCGATGCGCCTGGTGCCGATAGATACTGCTGACTGCCATTTGGCAAGTGGGAGAATGGCAAGGACTGGGATCTGGAGTCGCGAGGCACAGAGTCATTCATACCGACTGCACCATGGCGCTCACTAGGTGTGGTCTGCGGAGACCGCAACGGTCGCGCTTGCGATGGGCTTCTCGTGCCACTAACGTCGCACAAATTGAGAGGCCTGGGTCTTGAGTTGAACTTCATGCGTCCCTGTAACTCCATTCTGTCGATAAGGGAGGAGAAGGCAGTGTGAAGCCTGGCAGCAGTATCGGCATTGAGCTTGTCCGGGAACTGGAGTGGTGGCCTGTCGCCTGGCCAGATGCCAAAGTTCTCTGCCTTCATGCGATCTTCGGCTTTCTGGCTAGCCGACGCCTCTTCATACCAGCCATGTTGTGAGCTGGAGGCTGACTGCGCAAGCGACGTTGTCGTGTCGTTGGTTGGTTGTGATGGTGTGCGTGGTACGACACCCAGGGAGTTCTGCGATTTCGACGATCCATGACCGCTTGACGAAGGGTGACCGTTCGACTGGTACGGCGAGTTCAATCGGCTGCCACTACCGCTCGTGTTGACTGAGCCGGAGCTGTCTTTCTTCCTGTGTACAGCCGAGGTCTTGTGCTCACGACTTCGTATCCGTTTGCCGAAAGCCATGATCGGAGCTTTGAGACTCGAGATGCGACAATGGGTTGTCTCGAAGCCTCACGACTGACAGGTTGATCGGTAGAGGACACTTGGCCGACAACCATGCACTAACCCGGCAATCTAGCTCACACAGTCGCGGAATGCCAGACCCCTTCAGTCAAGTATGGCTTTGACATCGGCAAGTAGTCCGCTTGACACGTCGTGACAACTGTCTCCTTGGCTGAGCTGGCCAGTGGGAGCTGCGTTCAAGTGCGAGTTGCAAGTCTTATCAGACGCAGAGACATGCTGTAGCCCCATAGAGCGCCTGCTTCATGTCCAGCACTCGCAATTGTCGGCAGTAGTCAACGGCCAATCTGAGTTAATCCGCCGAACGAGTGGTGTGGAGCGGCCAGAGGGGCAGCAAATAGTCAGGTTCCAATCCGAGAAAAAGCAAAGGCCTGGAAACACTTGGGAGACTGTCGTCCCTCGAGCCTGAGAGGCCAACCCTGGTGAGTTTCAGAGTCGTTCAGAGGAAGCGCAGCTCATGCTTCCTTCTACCTCACGACTTCGGGTTATCTGAAGTGGCCACTCATCGGTCTGCCGGAGCCGCTACTGCAGTTCGCGTGGATCAGACCCGAGGGGTTATTTCGACGGATGAAAAGCGCACTGGACTCGCCTTCACAGTCACAGAACAATCTCAGCAGCTGCTTGGGCCGTTCTTATGCTGCCTGCACCCGCACGTCCCTGAACTCCGTGCCAGGCGCGAAAGACTCCATCGGCACTGTCCGCTGCCCTCCTGTCACAGATGGCCCGCTCCAGATCCTCTGTCATGCGTGTAGCAGCCACCGCTGGCTGTGCTGAATCGCTGCTACTGACGGTGGACCACACGATTGGTCAATCCGACGCCTGTGTGCTCGACGCACAAGATAGCCGCACTGCCCCTCGTCATGCATGCAGCGACTCAAGCAGCGGCTCCGCTCGCTACTGATCGCTACACGGCACCAGTGGCGTGCGTGTGCGCGTCGCGCTGCGAAGTGTGCGAGGAACTGCGATCTGACTTCGCTTTTGCGCTGCGGAAGTGCCCTTCCCCCCTGAGCGGCTGGACCTCCCTCCCATTCCAACCCGGCCCATCGCAGGGGCTGGGGGGCGCTTCGGACCACCAGGACTAGCCACAGGCTCTGTGAAATGAGCTGAGGGTCCCGCTGCCAGGCAGGTAGCCTTGCCTGCTTGCGAATGGCATGCGCCGCACTGCCGATGTGGGGAAGGTGCTTGGTCCCCTCTGAGAATGACCGTGGGTCCCGAAGGTCCATGTGCGAGGCACACTGCTTGAGTAAGACTTGACGCTTGCCCTGTCAATTGCCGACTTGTCCTGTCACGGTGACGGGCTGGCAGGAAACACGCTCAAGTCCAAACCTGCGTTCATGCAAACCCATCGCTTGTCTTTGGATGCTTCTGGGTTATTTTCACGCTGCACATGCATCTCAATCGCTTGCATCTCACCGCGCATGTGCTGCGCCGAACAGTGCCAAAGCGATGCCGACGCTTGACGGTTGCCACCCCTCACGTCAGCTTGCTGCGAGCGCCACCGACACTTAGAAGACCGGATTCCGCTTGCGTGTGTCGAGATCGCGGCACAGCAGGTGAGACCGTCAAGTCGACGCCACACGCCGCCATGGTCGCGCCGTTCTCTGCTTGGTCGGAAGACGTGCAAGGCTACGAACTGACAACGGCTCTAGTCATCATCGGTCAATCGCCGGTCATCCGTAGGCATCACAACCCGTGAAATGCGGTGACTGCAGAGATGTGGAGGCGATGCGTGATGGCGCCTCCATGCTCGAGTCAGTAGTCTTGCCCAGAGTCCAGCGCTGTGTGGAGGCCCGACTGTCTTCAAACCCCACCAGCACGGCAACTGTCTGCGCAGAGGAGTGGGATTCTCCTGTCCATCATCATCTCGGCAAGGCAGAGATAGTCGCTGTCCATGTTGCATTGGTTTTGTCACCATTGATCTCCGTCTGCGTGCGCACTACTTCTGCGGGGAGGGCTGTGATCACCCCGCTGGCGCTACTTTAGATCTGCCTTGCGCACCTTCTGGCCGTGGGACAAGCCCACCACTGAAGCATAGATGATGATCTGCACAACTCGGGTTGGAGGACGCGTCCGTGGCCGATGCGCGCAGTCAGGGAGACCGTCAAGGCCAGGCTTGACTTTAAAGGGTGCCAGTCCAGACCAGGGGTGTGAAGCAACGGCGCCGCAGGCGCACTGCTGCTGATGCGGTACGACTGCGACTGGCCCGTACTTCACAGTGCCGACCTGCCACTACCCTGCCTTATGCAGGTACAAGTGCAGCTGGAGCATCAGCAGCACGCCCGCGATCCGATCTGGCGTCGACGTCTTGCTCGCTGAAAAGGGGAGGGCGGGCGTTCGGGTTAGTCGCGCTGGAGTCCCTCAGCTAGTACGTCGAGGTGGGCATTTGCCACTGAAGTGGAGCGTCGATCTCCTACCTCCTTGTCGGTCTGAATGCGTTGGGGCACTACCATACCGTCCGGCAGGCCATCTCGTGGCGGACGCACTAGTTGATGGCCCGGCTTGTAGAGTCCGCTACCGGCCAACCAGATCTTGGCCTGTGGCGGCCGGTCATCCGTTGTATGGGCAGTGGCAAGGGGCCTGTCAGCGTCCAATGACCGGTGAGAAGAGGCCGAATGTGTCCGAGAGCGCTAGCGCTTGACTTGCTGCTATCATCGCAGTACGAGACAGACACTCGGTAACAGTGCTGGTGGAAGGCGCGCCTATCCCCCAGAATCTTGTCACATTGCGTTGATCGCTGCTCTGAGTTGAGCGAGTTGGAGCTTGCGACCGACCGAGTCCAGGCCACGGACTGCCTCTGCTTGCAGATTGAGACACACAATTGCGCGAGCTGCACCGCGAAACAGCGCAAAGCACTGCCTGTTGCGGTCTGGACATCTTGAATCAGGATATAATTCAGATAGTACATCGTACCTCTAGCATTTCAACATTCCAGACTTGTCGTGGTGCCGAGGGGGATGTGAGGGCACGACCTATGCGTAAACAAGTCGCTTAGCTCGATGCACTTAGGTGGTGTCTTGCTGAGGACTGTGCACTAGGCTGTCAAGCAGCACAATGGTCGACAGGCCAGGTTACATGGTGTTGTCACCCGCCTAGTAGCCATGCCACCTGCCAAGTCGACAACTCAGCGACACAGCCAGATTGTCAAGTATCGGCGCGACGTCAGGAGGGGTACGTCGACCTTCCAGAACGATCAGAAGCAGCCGAGAAGCGCGCGCTCAGCCGCTCATCTCACACTGGAAGCAATCTCGGCGTTGCAAACCTTTTCGGCGTCCTGCATGCGCTGGTGTCCAGACCATTACGAGGGATCTCACAGCCGTTTGCATGTGGTTAGCGTTTCAGGAGCCGAGAGACGCAGTGACCAGTAGATGCGAAGTGCAGCGATACCAGGCCGTTTCCGGCACATGCTGTGCGGCCGGGGCTGTCCGTGCCTAGCTCGCCAATCCGTCTCCTGTACAAATGGCTGAGCTCTCCCGGTGGTGAGTCCAGCTCTGCCATGGCTTTAGACGCCGGTCACGTAGGCGACGAGGCGCCCGATTTGCGAACGAGCAGGTGCACAATGCTGCCCGTGCCCAGAGCCAATCTGCCAGCCGTCTCCTCATCCCGCAGCCGCCAGACATGGAAGTGCTTGAGCGACTCGCGGCACCAGGTCTCAAACACCTCCAACGACCGCAGATGTTGTGCGATCACGCAAACAGTGGGCCGACCGGGTGACGTCGCCTCAGCAGATGCGTCAGCTTCATGGTCCTCCAAGCTGGGTCTGAGGCGGCAGATCTCGGCGCACGTCTGCACGAACGATGGCACAAGTGCCTCGCTGTATATCGTGTCGCATGCCACTAGCAGGTCGAAGCCCCTATCAGAGGATGATCCGCTGGCACAGTTCTGTGTGACCAGAATCTGCTGCAGATCTCCGGGATGATTCAACTCCCAGTCAAGCGGCGTAAATGTGATGTTGTCGATGGTATCCTCGCCGACTTGTCGGCCACGCGCTGCTTGCTGTGGTGCCTTGTCTCGCCGCTGCTGGTTGCCCTGGTTGGATACATTGTTGACCAGATTTTCGCGTAAGGCTTTGCGCACATACACTTGATCCGTAACCAGGCAGTGCCTGACCAATGGCGCGAGCGTCAACGGTATCAGACCCGACACGCCGCAGCCCAGTTCCACGACGAGTGACTCGGCACCCAGAACGGAGTGCCTCCACAAGAAATTGGTCGTGTCCGAGAGCCACTCAGCCACCTTCGGCGTGATCTTCCACAGCACTAGAAAACCAGGTCAATTGCCCGCCCTCCAAAGTTGGCAAGTAAGACCAAGCCATACCTGCTCCTGTAGTGCCCCCATCGCGCTCGGACACCAGAACGGTCGGTGCTTGCTTGAGCTCAAAGTCCCTTCCCGCCACGGCCAAGGTCACTTTATGAGCGTGCGGATCAATGAAGCCGAGGTTTCCTGGGGGCAGTTCTTCACAGAAGATCTCGGCGGCCTCTGCTCAATCCTTTCAGCTTCCGCTATCCGTTACCGAGAGAGGTTGCAGCAGTGTAAGCCGCGCATACCTTGCTCTGCGTCCTCAACCAGCTCCCCTGCATGCTGCAGAATGTCTCTGAGCGTCGTCATGCCTGCGCACTGGGATGGATTCGGATCTTTTATGACTGGCAGCAGCGAGAACTCGCCCGCCAACGCATCGAGACGTCAACCTTGTGAAATTCCAGCAGATTTGCCGGACGCTGCAGCTCAACGAGCTGTCAGCGAGTTGCCGACTCTGGGGACGCATGCCCTGACAGCTGCATTGATCGCTCGCGTCTAGAATCACTGTGAGCCATGGTTCGCGGTCTGCGAAGGGGTGGCTCGGCTGCAGTTCTACCGTAGAGTAGGCGCGTCCGGACTCACGCGTAGCAGTCGTGCGCTGCGTTGCGGCACACGAAGCGAGACATCGGCGATGCGAACCCAGCCGGTGCGCTTGCGTTTAGAATCCGGGCTGCTGGATTTGACAAGACGCCCAGACAGCCACGAGCTTGGTGCCACCCGAAGGCGGTCTAAACGCGCTTCAGTGCCCCTCAATCGCATTCTGAGAGTAGAGCTAGCATCATCATCGCCATCTCGCTGCGGCCCGGCCTTACAGCTCCTCGTGCACGGACGCTGTCAGGAAGCTTAGAGCAAGACAGCACGGCTGCGCTGTCCGTCCGGGGTGGTTGACAGCAGCTCTGCGGACGAACCAGACAGCAAGTGGTGCATGCCAGACAGCGCGAGACTGACCAGCCAACGAGCATCTCGTCACGGAGGCAGCCCGATCATGAGAATGGCGTTGAAGCGGCGGTTGACGTCTGATGTGTGACGTGCTTGACGTGCGGTAGACGTGCTTAGAACGCTGCGTGAAATGCATCACTGGCCGTCACATGCAGATGCAGGATGAAGTAGCAACCTCCGCCACCATGACACTGGAATGCAAGGCTCCCTGAGTCGGCCATTCCAAATCATGCGATCCCGGCAGCGTCGAGCGTTCGTGATGCCTTCCACCTGGGGATTGAGTTCGGCAGTACCACCTGAGGCCGCCACTGCGGGCACTTGTCGCGCTAGCCAGTGCCGTACCCGGCGTAAAGCAGCAGGAGCTGTCAGCTGTCAGCGGTCAGCGTGGGCTGGGCAAGGAGCAGCGAGGCCCGGGACGAGCAGGCGCTGATTGCTAAGCAAACACGCCATCTGGATGTTGGTGGTGGTGGTGGTGACTGACCTGTCTGACTGTCCCCGTCGACGGCCTCCCTGTCATAGCACTCCGAGGACAGCGACAGCGATCGCATTGACATACATATCTACCACCTTGATCGCCGTTGGATCAGCTGGATGACTGAGCGCGGGAAACGATCGAACAATCAGTAGACCTTCCCACACCCCTCAGTCGAAGCCATGTCGGCGCCTTCCGACCCCGAAGCCGTCATGGTCATCCGCGACGTGTGCGCAGGCATCACGACGCTCAGCCTCCCCTTCGCACGGTGGGGGTGCGTGCCCATTGGCGGGCGAGCTACCATCGGTGAGAAGATCCGCGCAGCAGCGTCGCCCCCCAACATCAATTAACGACGACTTTTCTCTGCTGACGCAGTCACGAGGGCAACAGTCAAGCTCCGCTCCGGCTCGCTGGCGGTCTTCTCGCCCGTCGCGTACACGCCGTCCGTCGAAGCCAAGGTCGGCGCGCTGGGCAGCCAAGTCCGCTACCTGGTCGCGCCGGACATCGAGCACCACCTGTTCGTCAAGGCGTGGAAGGACGCGCACCCGGACGCCAAGATCATCGGCGTGGAGGGCCTGCAGGAGAAGTGGGCGAGCAACCCGCAGACGAAGGGCCAGAAGGTGGACTACATCTTCACGCCCGGCAACAAGGACACGATGACGATCCAGCCGGACTTCGACGAGGAGTTCGGCTACGAGTACGTCGCCGCGCACCAGAACCGCGAGCTCGTCTTCTGCCACAGGCCCTCGCACACGCTCATCGAGGCGGACCTGCTCTTCAACCTGCCGCCCACGGAGCAGTACTCCAAGACGCCGGACGACCTGCAGGGCTCGCCCAAGGCGCGCATGATGGGCAAGGTCGGCACCGCGACGCCGGGGCATAACATCTGGCAGCAGCGGTTCCTGTGGTACGGCGCGCTGCGCGACCACAAGGCCGCGAAGCCGTCGATCGCGAAGATCGCGGCGTGGGACTTTGACAGGCTCATCCCGTGCCACGGCGACGTCATCGAGTCGGACGCCAAGCGCGTCTTCCTCGATGTGTTCAGGTGGTACCTGCAGTGAGGGGGATACGTCGTGGCTCCTGCTGTTGCCGGGGGAGGGGGGAGCTTGTCGAACTCAAAGATCAGAGGCCACGCTGATCCCTTCAGCTAGTGGCCAGCGGTACTGAGAGCCGTTGAGTGTGCGCGGCAAGTGCGTGCAAGCGTGCATGCCGTTGCAGCTGCCTTAATGCATCGCCACTGGCATTGAGGCTGCCGATACCGTCCTCGAGCTGCGCT
>JAGYHY010000145.1:0-15374 GCA_024244165.1 Ascosphaera acerosa | reverse complement strand
GAGGGACTGCGAGCTGGTCTCGACGACCTGCCCGTGCACCTTGTCCGCCCACCCGCCGTAGTAGCGCAAACATCCTGCACCAGGGCAGCTTCGGGCAGGGCAGCATCGTAGCGAGCCTGACGGATCTCACGCGCCAGCCCCCGCTGCGTGACAGCGCGTCTGGCGGTCGGGACGGCGCTCATGGGCACTGCCGCGTCCCTCAGTCTTGACCTGGCTCCAGCAGTGGTCGATCATGGCCGCGAGACCACCTGGTCGTCGCGGCGACGCGCCTGTGCGATTGCAATGCGACAGGGCCGTCAGGGTGGACGATGGTACTGTAACTCGGCATCAGTGCCAGTCGCTCGCTGCACGGAGAAGCAGAGAAGCAGCTCGACCGATTAATCTGGTCCTCTGCAGCTCCTGAGCCGCCGCCATACCGGCGCCGGGAGGCCCACGCGCGGCCCCGTGGTAGCGTTGTGGCGTTGTGGCGTTGTAGCGTGCAAACCGCTGCGCTGCAGGGCCGAGACCAGGACCACCGAGACTTGGAGCTGCTCAATCGCCCAGCACCACTGGTTGCAGCACGCGTGCCAGCTCAATGCTGATATCGCCACTGACTAGCCGAGCTGCGCCTCGCCGTCACCGTCAACCCCCCCAGCAGCGCAGCAGGACCGCGCACAGCCAGCAGATCCGCAGCTTCGAGCAGATCCACCACGGTATGATGATCAGGATGAAGCCCAGGGCGTCACTAGCACGGAGCGTTAGCTGACCTGCGCATCAAGGCACACGCCCAGAAGCTCAGCTTAGCTTCCGCGACTATCGCCATCACGACAGATCGCCAGAGCCAACATACCGGTCGCAGAGCAGGCCGAACAGACTGCTGTCCTTGAGCCGCTGGAAGAACCTCATGGTGCATGAGAGCGGCAACTGAGCGCTGGGATCAGAGTCGTCGCGTGTGTCCGCACCATCGAACTGGAGCTTCGCATTCGCAGCCAGGACGATCGTCGCGGAGCTGCTACGGCGCGGCGCATTCGCACTCAATTCCAGACCACCCCCTGCTACTTATAACATCCGCCATCAATCGCGCCGCGCTTGCGCCCCAGCGACGCATACAGATCCAACGGCATGATCGACTTCGAGCTTTCCCCCGAGTTCCAGCGCGACGTGTGCCGGACCTCCATCGCGAGGCTGCCACGCATCACCGAGGGCGGCGGGAGCTGCGGGAGCTGCGGGAGCCGCGACACCAGCAAGCGGGATGCACAGCAACTGCCGACAAAGCAGCTGCCGCTCTCGGTGATACTGCGCCATCAGCTGCTGCATAGCGTGAGCCTTCCACGAGTTTCACCGTTCCTTAGTCCTGCGCGATCGCCCCCGCCAGTCGCACATGTGTGTGCCTCGCGCTGCAGGAAACCGTTCTTCTGACCACCCGGCCCCTCGTGTCCTTGTCCTTGTCCTACAGGTGCAATTGATCCTGCCGCAGCAAGCGTATGACGCGCTCTGGGCACCAAGGCTGAGGGACATCGCGACGTTTCACTACGCCAGGGTGCGCATGCCGCTGCCGGCACTGCTGGAAGGCGACTTCTTTAACCGTTACATCAAAGCCGGTACGTACAAACACTATCGCAGTGGCTGCACACGGCCAAGCCGGGGTTGTGATTGATGCTGATCGACATGTCCGCAGGCAATGTCCTCATGGTCTCACGCGGCCGGCCAGGCGTCGACAACTTCTACACGCTCACGGATGGTTGGTCGTCCCACTAGCATGCGCCAATGCTGCGCCTCAGCAGCCAGATCCACGTGGCACTGGCACTGCAGAGGTGACGACAGGCTGGCTCGTCGCAGTGCGGGGGCTGACGCATGCCGGCTTTGCAGGAGTACTGAGGCTGGAGCTCGACAAGTCAGTCTACGAGCGTGTTGGCATTGTGGGCCGGCCCGTGAAGCATGGCGGCCGCGTGCATGTCAAGGAGCGTTACCGTATGTCTCGCCTCTCTCTTGCGCCTCCTGCGCCTCCCCTCCCACTAGCAATCCGGGTTGCGCTACCAGGGCTAATCATTCATGTCTCCACCCGCGCAGTCATTGAGGTCAATCTCCGACTCCCGTCAATGCTGCATGGGAAGAAGGGATTCGAGCGCATCGTCAGCGGCCTGAAAGCAGTGCTCAATGAGCCGGTGAAGTGGCTGTTCTGCGACCTGGACAAGCGTGCGGACTACTCGGAACAAGGTGCGACTGCGTGACCAGCCCTGCCCTGCCCTGCAACCCCGAGACAGTCGCAGCCGCGCACTGCATCCATGGCCTGTCTTTGCAACAGATGCTCCGAGTGGCGGTGCTGACACGTGCCCTGTGCCCCCCGCCAACGCTCGGCTGGATTGACAGCGCCGATCCGCCAGCACAACGCAGAGGTCGTCACGGCAGCGCCGCAGCTGTCAAGCAGGCGGCACGTGCTCGTCCCACCCCTGGATCCCGCCTCCCCGGTCTACACGGCCGCAACAGCGACAACGTCGGCCACCCCTGACGGCAGCACAGCCACGCAGCGGGACGGCGTTCGTGGCACCACCACCACCACTGCCAACAATAACAACCACACCAACGGTGACGATGACGACGCGAGGCAGAGCACGCGCGCGTTCCTGCAGCAGACAACAGACGATCTGGCAGAGTGGCTCGCGCTGGTCGCACTCGACTCGGACCGCGTCAGGGCGGACGACGACGTCGATCCGTACCTGAGTCGCTATGCGTTGCCGGCCGAGCCGGACCAGTGCCGACAGGACAACCTCGTCCACCTCACCTGGACAGGGCTGATACCTGCGAGTTGGGTTATGCGGATGGTTGTGTCCCTGATGTGAGTTGGTCCGGACATTCCCGGGATTGCCATGGCCTCAAGTGTTTGTTGTGCGTCATGGCTGACCTACCGCCCGCTGGCGACAGCTCCCATCTCCACTCGGACGCCGCGTCATCAGACCACTGGTTCGCGCTTACCAGCTCGGCGTTCATGACCAAAGCCATGAACAACGATAGGGGCTACTCGCTCCTGGTATTGCCGGGGCAGGGCCGGGATCGACGGGAAGAAGCGAACCCAGCGTCGTTGCCGACAGATCGGCCAGCTCATTCTTCCAATGAGAAAGGCAGCAATCGTCGGCGCTTCGTTCTGTGGGAATATAGCGGGGCCATGCCGCTGATGTCATGACTCCGATGTGGCGTGCATGGCTCGCAACGTCGGGCGTTCCGCTGAGCGTGTGGGACGCGCGGCGGTCATGCAAGGCGTCAGGACAGCTGCTTCGGCCGGGCTATGATTGCCTCAACGATCAATTGTCGAACCCGCCATCGCTCATGTCCTCGTCGTCATCGCCGTCCGCGCCCAGCAGCCTCTGCTCCTGCAGATCCCTGATTTTCTCGTCCAGCAGTGTGCGATCGTATCTGGCAGCCACCTTCCTTGCTGCCTCCAACATGCGCCCGCTGCGGTCGCGCATCATTCTGACCAGCTCCAGGGCCTTCATGCCGCGCTCCTCTCCCTCACGGCACTCGGCCGCCAGCAGCTGGAGCAAGACCTTGTCGATCTCGATGTCAATCCGCTGCTGCGCGCCGCGCTGCGACCTGGGCGCCTCGGCGGCCGACGCGCGGTCTTCCGCCAGGCTCGCCAGCAGGCTCATCTGCACCAGCGACTCCTCCAGCTTGTCGTGCGCCTTGCGCGCGGCAGTCAGCGCGGGATCCTCGTCCGGGTCGTTGGCCGTCGCCCGCTTGCCCGGGGTCGTCGTGACGGGCACCCTGAACGCGAACTCGCTGACC
The DNA here is from genome assembly GCA_024244165.1 of Ascosphaera acerosa. NCBI lineage: Eukaryota > Fungi > Ascomycota > Eurotiomycetes > Onygenales > Ascosphaeraceae > Ascosphaera > Ascosphaera acerosa. The sequence goes on along the minus strand of JAGYHY010000145.1, from coordinate 11,615 downwards.
AGCGGTCGCGGGAAGTACGGTTGCTGGTCCTCGCCTTTCAGAATGACGCAGTGGAAGGTGTTCTGCACAACGGCCACCGGCCAGTAGCTCTCTGTCTTCCGGCCTGTTTGCAGCCGCTCCAGCAGCTTCGTGTCGAGAACTGGTACCCAGCGCGCTTGGCCGGGCGTCCGCCAATGTTGTAGTATCAGTAGCACGCCGGAGGAGTCGTATATGCACGGATCCTGAGCACCGCCCTTGTCAGCTTTGCCACTGTTCGGATTGACGGGGGAAGAGGCCAGTCTCAGTGCTCGCTTACCCCCTCATCAGAAAACATGACGCTCTGCAACCCCGTTCCAATGGGCACTGCCACCGTATCTTCGTTCTGGCAGACTTCGTCCTTCTTCATGTTGTCAATAGAGTACGTAAGCGTCGCGGCCCCCCCGACTCCAATTGGCCCATTGCCAATGGTGATGACATAGTCACGCCAGGCGGCGCAGGTCACGCTCTGGCTCTTTTGCCGGTAGACCGTGTACGGCGTGCCAAACAGCGTAAACACCCGGACGTAGTTCAGCGAGGTGCAAACCACGATGAAGGAGTCGCTGAGTGCAATGGCTGCAGTGAGTGTCAGATACCATCACTGTGGGAGGCCAGTCGCGGGTGGGTACGCCGCGGATAGCTTGTCTCAGCATGCTCAGGAAAGAGAGAGGGGGCGCACCTGTGATCTCCTCGCCGGGAGGCAGCTCTGTCCGCCAGTCTGCTCGTGCAGTCCACGTTTCGTGCGGGCGATAGTACAGCATGGCAGGGTGGTCCGCGGCTGACTGGCACGAGAAGAGGGTGCCTTGCTCGTCTGCGGCACGACAGGTTGTGGGATTAGTCGTCACTCCGTCACTCTGAGTAGCGGGACCATGCAGCACTTACTCAGGCAAGCCTTGTCGTACAGGTACGGGTCCGTGAAGTGAAAGTCGCGATAACGCTCTCTGTCCGAGAACTCGACGGTGACGGTATGATGCGTGCCTGGCGCTTCCGTGTGTCTGACCGTCCAAACGAAGCCGACCAGATTGAGACCTGCAACTGGAGTGTCAGAACAGCAATGCAGGGACGGACGATGTAAGTGCGACTTGAACTCACAGAGGTACCTCCTGTCGCCCTTCCAGGGCGTACTCCCAGGCTGGAACGGCTCATGTACTCGCGGCTCCCAGAACATGCCGAGCCGGCGCTTGCCTTGCACGACTTCGAGATCGTCGCCGTCCTCGCGCCGTCGCTTGCCCCTGACTTCCGCATAGCCAGCCCCGTCGTCGTCCTCGATGAAGTCGTCGATCGGCTCGTCGTCGCTCGCAGGACCGAGAATATCGTCGAGCGAGTCTGGCGTGCCTGCACGCCCGTTCGGGTCGCGCGGGACGGCCGGACGACCGGTGTACTGCTGTGCTGGCCGCGAGGGCAGCGCGACGTCTGGATCCGGGCCCAACCCGGTGCCGGTGCTGGGGTAGAGAGGCGCATCCGCCAGTGCCTTATTGAGAAGTGGCCGCTTCTCCAGCGGCACGAAGCCATCGTACGTGAACAGCTCGCCGTCCGAGGTGGTGAACGACAGAATGTTCTCGGTCGGATGCCATATCAGTCTGATGACGCTTGGAATCAAGTACCGCTTGAGTGGTGTTCGGGTGGCGGTATCCCATAGTATGATTGAGCCGTCTGCACTCGCACTGGCCAAGAATGCACCATTCGGCGACCAGCTGATAGCGGTGATCTTGCCGGTGTGTCCGCCTGCAAAGGTAGTCTTCTTGGTCCAATCGCTGACGGCGACGACCGCGATGTCGTTGGTGACTTCGACTGCAGCAAAGGCCCGTCCGTCTGGGTGCCAGGATACCTGTGAGGTGATCTCGCTGCTGGGCTCGAGCCGTTGCACCACCCCGTCGATCCGCGTCACGAGCTTCAGCTCCGGATCAACGAACGAGTATATGCAGACCACGCCGTCGAGGCAAGACACGGCAATGTACCGCCCGCTCGGGTCGAAGCTGACGTGCTTGGCGCCCTGGTTCTGGTCGCGCAACGTCTTGACGAGCGTCATGTCCTGGACGTTGACGATCTTGACGACGAGCTCGTCGCTGGCCACAGCCACCCAGTCCTGGTCCCGTGACACGCAGAGGTCACGCACGGGCAATGGACACCGCACGAGCAGCTTGTCCATCTGGCCTGACGCGAGATCGTAGCGCCATACTGTCCCGTCTTCCGCGCCCACGATGAAGGAGTCGTTCTGCAGAGTCGAGGAGCAGAGGCGGATGTCAACGGTGAGGACCATCGGAGAATCAGTCCTGGGGTAGAGGCACGTCCCCACTCACAGTCGAAGCAAGCGCCGTGTGCCCGTCGGTGGCATCGTCTAACGTCCTGGGCTCATCGCGATCGCCTTGCCTGAAGATGCGGATGGCCGAGTCCGTGCCAGCAGTGATGAGATGTCGCCCGTCGGGCGTGTAGGAGAGAACGGTCGTGCCCGGTGTGTCTGCAGAGCAGTTGACGCAGTAGTTAGCGCACTGTCGCGCGTCCTCCCCATCGTCTCAATGCCGCTGCACTCACGGGCAGGCCTCCCCCTCAGATTGACCGTCTCCGTCTCCATCGTTGCAGCACCAATGCCTCCCAGTGAACCAAGGCGGGCTGTGATGAGCAGCTCTCAGGCTACTCCTTGACTTCTCGCTCGAGCACGGCCACCTTCAGCAGTAGCAGCTCTACATTGCAGACATGCGGGAGTCGTCGTCGTCCTCATTACCCCGAACGGGCTAATTGGATAAACGCGGTTGCGACGCGTGACGCGTGCAGTCAGTGACTCGCCTGACGTCACCGCTACTGCACGACATCGAAACGCCGCGGTTCGCTCGATAGCGATGGCAGATGGGGGCGGAGGGAAGGCACAGAGGATAGCTAGGCGATGACTAGTATATACCATCTACCGTCCTGTCGTTTCATGTTGTTCCATGCCACCCGTATGCCTGATTCACAGCCGTGACACCAGCAGTCATAATGCGGGCAATGGGCGGTGGAGGCACTGCTGCGACGGCGTGCCAATGTTTGCCCTGTCTGGCCCGTCACCATCGCCGTGTCGGGGTAGCCGATGGACGTCCCACTGGAACGACCCCAGCAGGGATACGACCGCTCATGGAGCTTGGAATAGCGGCGATCGTGCGACGCACGTAGTCTTTGGCCTAGCTGCGCAGAGGGCTGATTTCAGTGCATGCATCACCTCATGGCTGCCAGTGCCTCACAAGCCCTTCTGTTGCATACTGCGCAGCATTGACAGCCCTCCCGTCACAAGCAGCTTGCTGTTGACTGTAGGCGGACAGAGCCTCCTTGCCCAAGCGGAACGACCGCGACCTGACCTGCCGCACCGCCGCTCGGACTGCTCAGCGGTCGTTGCACGCGATTTGCAGCGTTGTGCGGGTGGGAGCGGCAAGCCACTGATCTGACAATAGGACGTTATGTGAGCTTGTCCTTCACTGTCGTGGCCTGGACCCCTGCTCGCTGCCTATGCAAAGCCTGCCAGCGTACCCAGCCAGCCTGCGCTGGGTCTTCGGTGGTCACCAGGTCCCTGACACGCAGTAGCTGCGAAGGCGGCGACGCCAGCACCAAGTCCACGAGACCCCATTCCCTAGCGAGCTTTGTGGCTATGTACCACGCAGCGGCAAAGAGTACGCCCACGCCAGCGCCCACGCAAACCTGCTTAGGCGTGTGGTAGTTGAGGTAGACGCGGCTGAAAACCGTGAGGGCGGCTCCCGCGCATGCCAGGCCTGAGAGGAACAGCCGCTGCGCGAATGTGGCGGGGGCCGCGTCCGCGTCGAGACCGCCGTTTGCCTCCCAGCCCTCCCGTCGCCCGTTAGGCTTCGTGTTCACTTTCCGCGATGGCGGCGGGACATGCCGGAGGAGGAGGAAGAGCGTGAGATAGGCTGCGAAGAAGCCGACGTACTGCGAGTGCGACGACGGCATGCCATACCCACGGCCCTGGAGCTCTGCAGACTATGTTAGCTCTGCATGCTGCGAGCAAGTCAACTGCATCTGAGAGAGCAAGACTGGCTGAACACGACTCACGTATCGGCCTTTCCTCTCGGATGATCCTCTTCAAGGCTAGATTCAAACCCTCACACACCATCTGACCCGCGAACATGAGGATGATCTCGAGCTCGCGAGAGGCGTAGATCAAGGTCACGTAGATGATGCAGAGCGCCTGTGGGACCAGCGCCAGCAAGGCGCACAAGTACGAGACCGGGTCATCGGGGTCCTGTGCGCGCTTCCGGGTCAGACAGAGAGCGACTCGGCGTGCATTGGAATGCAGGAGCAAGCAGCGGGTACACCCGCAACTGCGAGTGCGAGTGCAACCGCCGGCGTGGCCACTCACGTAGAAGACATGCGTCAGGGACAGCGAGGCCAGATTCAATGTATCTGCGTTCATCTTCGCCCGCTGCTATCGCTGCCTGGCTGCGCGGCTCGTCCCCAGTAAGAGGCAGCAGGCCGTTGTCTAGCGTGTGTCCATGGCTGCTGAGAATTGGGGATGGGGAGATGAAGCATACTGAACCGTATAACGCTCAGCTCAGTCGGCTGGTCGGCTGGTTACTGGTACGTGCTCCCGGCAGTCGGTTGACGTCCAGCTGGCCTGAGCGCGTTCGAGCGCACGGCCGCTAGCTGCACTCACTTGGCCATCTCCATCTCCTTGGCCATTTCCTGTAGCGCAACGCATCGCTCCGCATTGGCTGACGAAAGACCTCGAACCCTGGCATGCAAACAGTCATCTCTGCGGCGACGTATAGGGCATCTACGCTTCCCGTCTACAGCTGGTGCCATGCGACGCACTGGTTGTACTGTATGCCTGAATCAGATCCAGATGACGTGGGTGAGATGGTGCTGCTTGCGACAAGGCAGTGAAGACTCCCATGATGACATGATTACAAGTACAACCCTTCCGGCTCGCCCTCGCTCTTCGTCTTCATGACGCGTTCCCTGGCGGCCCGGAAATCCTCCATCTGCACGCGCATGCGCCGTTCGCGCAAGGCCATCATGCCGGCCTCGGAGCAGATCGCCTTGATGTCCGCTCCGGAGAGGTCGTCCTTCTGCGCGATGAACTCGTCGAGGTCGACGTCGTCGCTGAGCGACATCTTGGAGGTGTGCAGTGCGAAGATCTTCTTCTTCGTGTTCTCTGCAGAGCAGGGCGGTCAGTAAGAGGCATCAACGATGCACATGAGGTCGCAGTGACGGCGGGGCGGAGTGGACTCACGATCGGGGTTCTCAAACAGGATCTTCCTGTCAATGCGCCCTGGCCGGATCAAGGCCGGGTCGAGCGACTCGATCTTATTGGTGGCCATGATGACCTTGATATCGCCACGATCGTCGAACCCGTCGAGCTGGTTTAGCAGCTCCAGCATCGTGCGCTGGATCTCGCGCTCGCCGCCCGAGCTGGACTCGTAGCGCTTGGTGCCGACCGCATCGATCTCGTCGATGAAAATGATCGAAGGGGCATGGTCCGCGGCAACCTGGAAGATCTGCCGCACCAGTCGGGGCCCGTCGCCCAGGTACTTCTGGATGAGCTCGCTGCCGACGATGCGCAGGAACGTCGCGCTCGTCTGGTTGGCGACGGCCTTGGCCAGCAGGGTCTTGCCCGTACCTGGGCTGCCATACAAGATGACGCCCTTGGGGGGTTTGATGCCCATCTCCTCGTACAGCTCCGGGTGCAGCAGCGGCAGCTCGACGGCCTCCCTGACCTCCTGGATCTGCGACTCCAAGCCACCGATGTCCGCGTACGACTCGGAGGGCGCCTTGTCCAGCTTCATCACCGAGACCAGCGGGTCCGCGTCATCGTTGAGCACGCCGACGATGGATACGGTCTTGTGGTGCAGCAGCACGCTCGCGCCGGGCTCGAGCAGGTCCTTGTCCACGAACGAGCAGATGTTCACGTAGTAGTCCGGGCCCGTGACGCTGGAGACGATCGCGTGGTCGTCGTCGATCAGCTCCTCCAGGTTCCCCACGCCCATCGGGCTGCCGCGGGTATCGTCGACCTGGAAGCGGGCGTCGGCGTGGCGGTCCTGCGCCTCGAAGTCGCCGCCCGCACCCGCAGCGCCGCCAGCGCCGCCAGCGGATGACGGGCCGGCCTCCTCCAACGCCTTATCTTTCCGGATCCGCTCCTGGTTCGCCACGTACTCCTCCTCCAGCAGCAAATGGTCGTGGATCCGCTGCATGCGCAGGTAGCGCAGCTTGCACCGCGACGTCGGGTAGACGGGCGGCAGCTTGGCAGAGGCATTCGGGCCGGCAGCCTTGCGCTTCTTGCGGCCGACCCGGGTCGGCTGTGGTGGCGGCTCATACTTGGGCTTATCCTTCTGCAGTCCGTGGGCGAGAAAGCGCTGTCAGCGTCTTCCCAATCTAGCTTCCTGCACCTTCATCGCTCTGGGGCCGCCACCAGCTTTGACGCACCTTGTCCTTCTTGTCCTTCTTCTCCTCTCCGGGGAAGCCACCCCCCATTGACGACGGAGCGTTACCCTGCCGCATCGTGCGTTAGCTTGTGTTCTGCATGCATTGGCGGCCCCGTGCAGTGCCTCGCCGAACCATTGTAGCTGGGCAGCGCGCGGCTGGAAGCGCTATAGGACCGCGGTGACAGTCGGGTTGCAGTTGTGGGCGGACGGTCGAGGCGAGGCAGGAACGACGGCGGTATCAGGTAGCGCGGCAAGCCGGGGGCAACAGTGACAAGCACAGCGGTATAGCGCGCTCTTGCTCCAGGTGTACACGCACAGCAATGCTGCAATGCTGCTCTGGTGGTAGCGCAGGCTTGTCTGCGTGATCGGCAAGCCAGCAGCTGCGCCATGAAGCAGTCGAGCAGGCGGCGGTGGGCGGCGATGGCGATTGTGAGGTGGTGAGGCGAGGCGAGGCGAGGTGAGGTGAGGTCAGAGGTACGCAGTGGGTCAGGTCAGATCAGATGACGCTTGCGACCCAGGTAGGATCTGGGTACTCTGCTACCCACGTCGCTCACTCCGGCCGCCGACTGCACCGCGTCGACGACGCAGCATGACTTGGGCGAAGGGAGGACAGTGGGAGGACAGTGAGGGTGGAGGACGGGGTGCAGAGGACATTGAGAGGAGCAGGACGATAGACACGGGAGTACATGCTGCTGCCAGGAAGTAGGCAGCTGGACACGCGACCGATCAGACCTGACGACGCGAATTGAACCGACTGAGAGCCCTCAGCAGTGCACGGAGTCCACCTCACAGCCGCCACCATGTCGGAGAGGACGGTGCTGAAGGCAGAGAAGGATCACTCGAAAGAGGTGGATGCCGCGCTGCCGGCAGCGCAGGAGATAGCCAAGGTGTGTGAAGCCGGGACTAGGATCAACGGTCGTGGCGACGGGCTCTACTGACGTCTCGCCGCGACGCAACGCAACGCACACCCAGACGAATGTCCACGATGCCATCGAGAAACTCCTCCCGCTGGAGAAACAATGCCGGCAGTCATCCGACCTGGCCTCGTCGTCGCGAATCCTGATCGGCATCATAACGCTGGCGCGGGAGTCCGGCGACTGGAACCTGCTGTACGAGCAGGTGCTCTCGCTATCGAAGAAGCACGGCCAGCTGAAGCAGGCGATCACGCGCATGGTGCAGACCGCGATGGAGTACATCCCGCAGACGCCGGACCTGGCCACCAAGCTGGGTCTCATTGAGACGCTGCGGACCGTGACGGAGGGCAAGATCTTCGTGGAGGTCGAGCGGGCGCGCGTGACGCGCATGCTGTCCGACATCAAGAAGGCGCAGGGCGACGTGCAGGCCGCCGCGGAGATCCTGTGCGAGCTGCAGGTCGAGACGTTCGGCACGATGGCGCGCCGGGAGAAGACGGAGTTCATCCTCGAGCAGGTCGACCTGTGCATTGCGCGCGAGGACTGGACGCAGGCCGCGGTGCTGAGCCGCAAGATCAACACGCGCTACTTCGCGCGCAAGCCGAAGAAGGCGCCCGAGGAGGCCGAGAAGGACGCGGAGGCCGCGAAGAAGAGGGCCGAGGAGCTGGAGGAGCAGCGGCAGCGAGGCGAGGACGTCGCGCCCGTCGAGAAGCCGGACGACGACGTCACGGACCTGAAGCTCAAGTACTACCACCAGCAGATCATCATTGCGAACCACGAGAACCGATATCTCGAGATCTGCAAGCACTACAGGCAGATCCTCGACACAGCGGCCGTGGAGAACGACCCGGGCAAGCTACAGGCGGTACGACCTCCCTGCCTCCTGAGTGACGACACGCCCCCTCCTGAGTGACGGTATGTTAAGGACATCACACTGACTCCTCGACCCCGCATCTGCAGACCCTCCAACGAATCATATACTACATCGTCCTCTCACCATACGACAACGAGCAGCACGACCTGCTGTACCGCATCGCCGCCGACCCGCGCATCAGCCAGGTGCCTGTCGAAGCCAGCCTACTGAAGAAGTTCACCGTGCAAGAGCTGATGCGATGGCCCGTCTTTGCGGAGGAGTTCGGCCCGCACCTGTGCGCCACAGACGTCTTCGAGAGCAAGCCCGTCTCCCTCATCGGCCGAAGCGCTGCCAGCTCGACGACCACGTCGCCCTCGCTGGCCGCATCGTCGTCTACATCACCGGCACTCGCGGCTGCCGGGGCCGGGCTGGGGCTGCCGGCCCGCGACGAGGACAAGCCGTTCGAGCACTGGACGGATCTGCGCAAGCGGGTGATCGAGCACAACGTGCGCGTCGTCGCCAAGTACTACACGCGCATCCAGACCAGCCGGCTGTGCGAGCTGCTGGACCTCACGCCCGAGGAGACGGAGAAGTACACCAGCGAGCTGGTCACCTCGCGCACCATCTACGCGCGCATCGACCGCCCCGCGGGCATCGTGAGCTTCGTCAAGGCCAGAGACGTCGACGATATCCTCAATGAGTGGAGCGGGAACGTGCAGAGCTTGCTGGGGCTGCTGGAGCGCGTGGACCATCTGATCACGAAAGAGGAGATGATGGCGAGGATTGCGCCCGCGGGCAAGGCGGGCAGGCAAGCCGCCACAAGGGGCTGAGCATGACGCAGTGACACGTAGCTAGGATGCGTCGTGCCTGTATCAGAGCAAGTCATTCAGATGAGTGAGGCCCGTCAATCTGATCGGCATCGCAGCGCAGCGTAGCTCGCATGGCCCACGGTGTCAGGCCAGCGGTGGCCCTTCGCAGACGGACCTGCCAGACAGCGTGCTGACCAAAAACCCTCTCAATGCGCTTTCGCCGCCATTCACGCCGCTGCGACACGTTCACACGACTCATCAGCAAGAACGGGCAAGCTAAGCTGCATAGGAGCAGCGTGACAGTCTGGTGCGATGTGCAGATCTACCCGACGACTGTAAACCGCCCTCGCCAGTATGTTTAGCCGACATGGCAAGCTACTGTACGCTCAAGCATCGCGTGCCGTGGCATCCCAAAGGCTTGAGGATCAGCTCAGGGGCAACTCCCGAGCCCGGAATGCATTGGTCCATTTCAGACCGACATTGAGCAGGCGCGCTGTGGTCGGCTGCGTGGACGTATCCTGCTACGCGCATCACAGGCCAAGCATGCTGCAGGAGATTGAAGGGGGCTGCCAGACTTTGTTCCGTAGCATTCCACTGTTCCACTGTAGAGCGGCCAGTGCCGGGAGTCACGCTGTCTAAACAATCGTCTCAAGCTGCCTGGCATAGCCTAACGTGTTGGCGATGATGCTCCCGCTAGCCCACGTGCCGCCCTTCTCGTCCCCCTCAGAATTGCCGGCGGCGCTCAAAGCGCTGGCGGCCTGCGCGGCCTCGTCCTTCGGCTGCGGGAAGTATATCCTGCCATCTCTCAATGTCCAGCCACGCAGCTGCGCGAACTCGATGGCTGCGCCCTCGGAGTCGAGGAAGAGCAGGTTCTTCGCGCTGGAGATGGGCAGGGACGGGTAGGCTCGCTCGGAGCAGTCGGCGATCTCATTGCGGATTGCACCGACGAGGATCTATAAGGAGGTGCGGTAGTCAGCAGTCTGATTAGACGGAGTGGTCGAAGTCGAGGACCCGAGATCGGGGGGTGCAGGCTCACTCACCGATGAGAACAGTCCGAACTCCTCGGCAGGCACACGCTCGGACTTGGTCGCCCTCCAGACCTTGTCGTAGCTGCCCTCCATGAGACTCCGCTCCAGCTCGACGGGGTACCTGATGTATGGGTCGTCCTCGACGTCCTTGCCGAGCAGCGCAGCCTCGACGACCAGGCCCTCCAGCACGGTGTGGAACATGGTGTTGTCGCCCGCGCTCAGCAGCAGCAGCAAGTACAGCCCTGTGATCTTGCTGCGCTCGCTCGTCTCAAGCCGCAATGGCAGATTCAGGTCGATCTGCTGCTGCGTCGCTGCTGCTGTTGCCGCTGCTGCTACTGCTGCTGCTGCTGGTGACTGCTCGCCGCCCTCCGTCTCCATGTCCATCTCGTCCTGCGACGCCGTGACGTTCGCGGTGGCCTGGTGCCGCTCCAGGTCGTAGAACGGCTGCAGCTGCTGGTAGTACCGCCTGAACCCGTCTGCGTCCTGCATCCTGATTGCCGTCAGGGCTCCGACCTGGAGGGCGTCGCGTGCCACGGGGACCAGCTCGGCCGGCGTCGTGGCGCTGGGAACCAGGGCGTTCGCGAGCAGAAGCTGCTTCTTCAGCGCGGCGAGCAGCTTGCAGGCGATGTCAAAGCGGTGTTCGTGCAGGGCCTCGCGGGCCTCGCCGACCATGCCCTCGAGCTGTGCGGCGGCCATCGTCGGGTCGGGTCGGGTCGCGTGGTGGGATGTCTGATAGCTGTGAGGCGCGGGCTGTGATGGCCGTAGCAGCGACGGTGGTGGCTGATGCTGGTGAAGGATCCGGCAGCGCCAGCGGTGAGTAGGCAGAGGCGGATAGGCGGGCGGGGGTATGACTTGTTTGGACTGCAATGCGGATGGCAATCAAGACGGGCCTTGACTGCTGCTCAGTGAGATCCGCCAGCCAGCCAGCTGGAGGCGCCAATCGAGTCGAGTCTCATGGATCATGGCTCGGTCGCAATCAACTGGCGATTCGCTCTCGCTCGCTCCACTCTGGTCCGCCGCGCCACCGCCAACTCAATTCGCGCTTGGGCGGGCCGGCAAGTACTGTACAGTATACAGTATATGCGATGCGACATCTAGATGTGTGCAACAGTTGCACAGCGCGAGCCTCTTCCATCGATCGCACTGCTGGATCGATCATATACCACCATTATCAAGCAGCTACCTCCCATACGCGACAGCATGCCGCCTCCTGCGATCATCGCCCCCTCCATCCTCTCGGCAGACTTCGCCAAGCTCGGCCCGGAATGCAGCCGTCTCATGGAGAATGGCGCTGACTGGGTGCACGTCGACATCATGGACGGGCACTTCGTCCCCAATCTCACGTTCGGGCCGCCCGTCGTCTCGATGATCAGGCCGTACGTCAGGCAGCCGGACGAGGCGCACAAGGGGGGCACCGGCACGTTCGACTGCCATATGATGATCGCAGAGGTGGGTGGCGCTACCGTTCGTGGGTGAATTTAATACTTTTACTTTTATCCTTAAAAATAACCATTACTATTGAGTAATTTATTGTGACATCATCGCCTTGCGGGCGTGGACCCGCGCGCCTGATGAGGGGACAGGCGCTTCGTTGT
>JAGYHY010000144.1:0-15426 GCA_024244165.1 Ascosphaera acerosa | reverse complement strand
CGCCGGCGGCTGTGGCCAGATAGGCTCGCCAGCACCACTCTGCGGGCGGTTGTTGCGACTGCGACTCGGGCGGCGGAGCGCTAGACATGGCAGTCAACCGCGAGCGTTTGCCATACATACCGTCCAAGTCATCCTCGTCATCCTCCTGACTTCTCCGCAACAAACGCTCCCGCCTCTCGCGCTCCTTCTCCCGCTCTCGCTCCCCAAAGTCCGTCCTATCCATCGGACACGTCCCGTTCAGCCGCAGCCATGGCCGGACGCACTCCAGGTCGAACATGTGCGAAGGGTGGCACGGGAGACGGACCACCAGGGGGTACGCGTCGTCGAGGAAGGGCTCGCTGCAGATCGGACATGTCTGCTGTCGCCGTAGCTTGCTTTTCGGCACGCGCTCGAGGGCTGTAAGACGAGACACGCGCAGGGGTCATCGCCAACCAGTCAACTTCTGCTCGTGGCGTAAGGTTATTCGCATGGTCGTATGGCACCAGCACGTACTGTCAATGAACTCCTCGCTCACGCCGCGCACCTCCCGTGGCGGCTCCTCCGCCGTCTCCAGCAACGCCGCGATCATTTGCGAGATCAGCCCGGCTTGCCCGCTGCTGTCGATCGGCGTGTCTGTGCCGTCGTGGACGGGGAACCCCCGCGCGTCCGTCGCTGCATCTGTCTCTGCTCCAGCACCGTTATCGGTCTCGTGCGTCCTGCGCATCACATTCAGCGCCTCGGCGAGGGTGCGGAAAGTCGCGGAGACGTCGCCCGGCACGGGGACGGCGTGCGGGCGGGCCCTATCATCTGGGAGGCTGATCTCATTGAGGCGCGCGAAGAACGAGGAGAGGTCTGGACGTCGGCTTCGTATGGTGGAGGGCGGGGGCGTGGATGTTGTGTTCGTGGAGTGCTCGGCTAGTCATGGTCAAGGGCAGCGGCGTGGGCAGTCAGCATGCTGGTCACGAATGGCCGGTTGGGGGGCCGTGCAAAGCGAGTAGCCCACCGTCATAGCTCGCCATGCTGTACTCGAGGGGCGACTGACTGTCGCTGCCGATGCTGAGTTCGACGCAACCGTGTTCAGTGGATGCTGACGCTGCTGCTTCTCGCCGCCACTTGAAGCTTGACTGAGTAGGCCAGTGATGTCGCAGCGATGCCTCTCAAGTCCGGCACATCGGCTTGCCTGACACGAGCTGGAGCTCCAGTTGACCGATTGATCGCCCGCAGCAGATCCACCGCCTGCGATCAATGTTGGGACGCCGCAAGCTCGCCTCCCGTGTTCCTGAGCTGAGCTAAGCTGAGCTACGACATAGAGGATCGTGCAAGCACAGCGGTGAGACATTGAAGCTGGCTGCTTTTGACTGACAGACCGGGGATCGTCTTCAGCCGCCGCCATTGCACGCCTGTCCCATTGCCCCTCAGCTGCAGCACCGCGCCAAAGCTGCCTCAAGACCATCGCCATCCGGCACAGCTGACAGCAGCAGGGTCATCAGCACCGTCAGCGCGACAACGGCGGACGAGCATACGATGGCCTATCAGCCCCCCGTCGCAGACATCAGCGTGGTCGTCACCGTCGCCGGCGACGGCAACGACGGCGCCATCCCGTCAGAGAAGCGCATCACCCCGTCATGGAGCATCAACGTGCTCAAGGGCAAGCTGGAGACGATGACGGGCATTCCGCCGAGCAGCCAGCGCGTCAAGCTGGTGCTGCCAGGCCGGGAGGGCTTTTGGTGTGACGACGAGATGCGCACGATCGGGGAGTTCGGTCTCACGAAGGGTGCAGAGCTGCAGGTGGGCTTGCTCCTGACGACTCGCTCAGACCGCCGTGCCTCGCTAACTCGGCCTCAGCTCCACGACCTGCGACCACCTGCCGCGCGGCCGAACTTCACGGACCTCTCCGAGGTGGAGAAGTACGTGCTGCCGACCGAGCAGTACGAGAAGTTGGAGGATTCGGTGCTGCATTGGAAGCGCACGCAGAAGCTGGGGCGGTTTGATCCCAACGCGCCGACGCCGGAGGACCTGCTGAGGCAGCGGGTGCAGAAGGACAAGGAGTGCTTGCAGAAGAACGGTGGGTCAATGTGTCATTGGGCGCGTGCTGAGGGACGACGACTAACCGTGCCACCTCGGTGACACCACTGCAGAAATCACCGTCGGCGCCCGCGCGATCATCGTGCCCTCCATCCCACCGCACCTCCGTCGTGGCACGATCCGCTACGTGGGTCCGGGCCCCAGCATCCCATCGCCCTTCAGCAAGCTACTGGCCACGCGGCCGGACCTGGCGGAGGGGTGCCAGCCGACGTGGGTGGGCATCGAGTTGGACGAGCCGACGGGCAAGAACGACGGCTCCGTCGGAGGGCACAGGTACTTTGAGTGTCTGCAGAACAGGGGGGTGTTTGTCAAGCCTGAGAACGTGGAGGTGGGCGACTGGCCGGTGCTTGGCCTGGACGAGGATCTGGAGGAGATATGATGCTAGTATGTAGCCATTGGCCCGTGGTATCTCTGCTCGATTGGCATAGCATGATGACGAACGAGTGTGCCGCCTGCCAGGGGAGTGGCATTGGCTATGAAGGCGGCTCTCACGTATTGGTACCACGACACTTTCACAACACGACCCCCGCAACTGCCGTTTCCCAGCCACCCCTGATCAAGTGGACCAGGCCTCACGTTCCATACCTCGTCCGGCACATCAGCTCTCACATCGTCTCAGCGCACAGCGTCAATGTCATCCACGTCGACATGGGACAGTCGAACCACATTTGCCCCTGGCCCGGGGCGATTGGCACACCGGCAGGCCAGTCGACGGCGTGGCAAGCGCCGGTGGACGACTCGAGCAGGATCTGATGGCCGACGAAGGGGTCTCCATTGCAGTTGTCGAGGGTGTACGTCATGGTGGCAGGACGAGCTCCTCCATCGTCGTCATCTTCGACGTCGACACCGACATGTCCTGTCTCTGGCAACCCCCCCTTCAGGCCGTACGTAAAGACCGTGAACGGCCCTGCCAGCCCCGGCTGGTTGTCCCCGTTGTTGATGCCGGCATTCTCGCGCTCGCTGCCGGGCACGTGCTGGCGCGCATCCTTCGCGACGGCCAGCGGGTCCGGCGAGACCAGCACGTCGAACACCTCGTTGTGGATGGCCTGGTACTGGAACGCGATGTGCTCGAAAGGATCGATTGCGCTGGCAACGGAGACGTTGCGGCCTGGGGGCGCGTGCCACGCGAAGATGGGGAAGCGGCAGCTGTTCTCGATGATGATGCTGCCGAGCAGGGGAGTGGGATCGTCCAGCTGCCTTGCAGAGATGATGGCAGCCCGAGTGGCCCGGAGCAGCGAGGGGCCGGGAGGTGGCTGTTTCACTGGTATCGCTATGGCGGTGCACAGGGGGATGAGCAGGCTGAGCAGGCCGGCGCTGAGAAGTGCCATACTGCGCTTCTGCCTCATGAGTGACACTGTGGGAGCGGTCGCACTTGGTCGCGTGATGCTCTTCTAAGAGGCAGCCGGGGCACAACAGACTCGGTCGTAGTGTTCAAGCTGTCAAGCGAGGGCAGCGAGGCGCGGCACGAGAATTGCTGTTGCGACTGCGCATCGTCTAATTGAGGCGGGGACGGAGGAGTTGCTGGCAGGCAGCGAGTGCAATGAAGCCGCCCGAAAGCGAAATCCTGTCTCCTCCAGGTGTTGCAACACATGCATGCAGCTGCCCAGCACTGCGCCCAGCGATGCAGAGACAAGCCGTTGACAGGCGGCGGGCAAAGACATGCAAAGGCAGAGGCAGGCAAACAGCCAAAGGCGGGCATTCCAGCATCCATCAGGACCGCCTCGCATTCAGTGACAGGCTAGCTGCATGGCCTCTTGAGCCCCCAACCCCCATTCCCACGGCCACCAGCAAACCTCGACGCCGCTCGGCAGCCTCACGAGGGACAGCGGCTCCCCTGGGAAAATCGAGCCTGCGAATCAATTGCTGCATGGTGTCGAGCAAGCCTGGATGGACTGCGCTGGGCCTTTGCCCCTGAACCCCCTGAACCCCTGGATCCTCTGCTACAGCACGCTGCACACTCATAGCCGTACAGGTGGCGGCCGCTCCGGCCAACGCGCTCGCCATGCCAGAAGCACGGCCGACATACTGTAGGCGTGTATTGCGTGGATCACAGGCGCTCATCAGTCGTGAGGGGGCACGCGACAGCCTCACTGCGCTCCCTCGCACCGCCTGCTGGTCGGTGTCGCATCGAAATGGCCGCGATCCTGACGAGGCGACGCCTCTCCACGACGCACCGAGGCCAGTATATCTGAGATGGCTTGTGGCCAGCGGTGGTGGCATCAAAACTCCTGCTAGTGCACGACTAATAGCCCATGTGCGAGCCTAGCGGCATCAGTGTGCGCTTCGATAGCATTATAGCCCGTGGCCGCGACTGTGATATGCGCTAGCGAGAGAGATGCTGGCCGTCACTATGACTGACTGACGGAGCCGCGCTCAATAGGGCATGCTCGCTTGCAGGCTATCGGGCCCCATCTCGAGGCCATCGCTGACTACTGTCGATCCCTAACCGCGATTCAAAGCAGACGAGGTCACGATCTGGAGCAGTCTCGACATGCTTCATTAAGTCGCTGCTTCATAACAGCCCACCTGGTGGTGTGGACGGCGAAGGATTTAGCAGTGCTTCGACTCAGGCGACTTTGAGGCAGTGTCTGCCGGTCGCACACCGCCTGAAGCTATAAGAAAGTTGCGCTGGGGCAAGCGAGGAGTCAGGCAGCCTAAGTGACTGGCATGGCGCCATGCCTGCTCGCTTAGACCCAGGCATTGCTCGGCAACCACTGGTCCTGGCCCCGACTTTGATGACCCTGACTCAACGTGGCTCAGGGACCACGAGCCAGCCACAGACACGCCTGCTTCGCTTATATTGCAGGCCGCCATGTCGGATTCCGCTTACGAAATACAATGACTGATCACGCGGAGAGTGAAGAGACACGAGGACTGTTGCCTATCGAAATGCCTGATAAGTCAGATTGAAATTGGTAGTCAGAGTACGCCGTCGACGTCAAGACCCCGTATGTGACGCCTGGACGTGCGAGATATGCCGATGCTGGCGCCCGAAGCGGCGGACATGCCAACAGACGAGAGAAAGAGGGAGAGGAGGGTAGAGAGGACGGGAGAACGAGAGAACGAGAGAAAGATCGCGAGATGAAGGCCAAGCAAGAGAATGAGCGACATGGGTATGGGAAACACCAGCGCAAGTCAAGAAACGAACATGTAAGGCAGGATGATTTGTGAGCAGCAGTGATTAGGGTGGATCAATGTTGATCGGGCAGACCACAGTCAGGTGGTGCTTTGCGATGAATATGCTTGGTCGCTTGATGGCGTGATGACCAGCGTGTCATGTGGCAGAGTGGAAGACGTCCCAGGCGCGACTCATCAGGGTCAGGAACTCCTCCTTCTTGCGTTGCTCCGCCTGAGCCCGTTCTTGCATCGCGTGGTTGGTCGGGCTCTCCACGGGGTACGGACCAGGCCCATGCTGAGGATATTGAACGGACGACATCGGCCGCGATGCCGGGCTCGGGAACTTGCGGGCGTCGGCATAGTTGTAATGGCCGGCAGGACCCAAGCGAGGAGAGTGCGCCGTAGCTTGTGGTTGCTGGTAGTGGTGCTGATGTGAGGAGGGCGCGCTAGACGCCATGGACGGGTGCATTGGAGGCCGGTGCATGCCAGGCACGTTCGCAGTGGGGCCAAGTCGGCCTTGCTGTGACGGCGGATGGCGCGATTCAGGGCCCGTTCCCAGAGGTGGACTACCGTTGTCGCGCTCGTACTCGGCGCGAGTGCGTCGTCTGACAGTCGGCATGAAGCGGGCCTCAGCAGCATTGCGTGGACTGAGCCTGCCGTCCTGCGCGTTGCCAATGGAGACGTTGCGCCTATGAGACTGCATCGCGCGAGGGTCACGGTCTGCATTGCTCGGGCCGCTGTAGTGAACGATGCGAGGCAGAAGTTCTTCTTGTCCACCAGCCATGTCCCGAACGGCTTCCTCGGCTGATCGGTATCCCCGACTGTGCTCCGTGTCGGGAGAGATCTCGGCGGCGGCGGGATCAAAGGGAGGACGCCCGTTGGCAGCGTCGCGATGACGACTGTCGGGCGCAGCGATCTGATTCACGACGTCTGTGAATGATGGGAGGCGATCGCCCGCCTGCGCCTGCGCCTGCACGGCGGGACCGTAACTCATCGGCTGGTATCGTTGTTGCCTGTGTGGAGACCCATGTGCTCCCGAAGACTGCTCGAGTGGTGCTGCTTGACCTCGCAGAGTATGCTTGCCGAAGGCGCTGCCATGTTCATTCAGTCCCATGGCCTTATGGTGGGAGTCGCTCATGCTCTCCGGGAATGAGCGATTGAGAGGTGCGGACTGAATCACTCGCTCATGAGTGAACTGGTTAGCTGCAGTAGCATTGATGGAAAGAGCAGGTGGCCCGCGTCGACGATGATTGCCACCATGCCCGTTGACAGCGGCAGACTTGTTGGGTGCAAAGAGATTTGCAGCAGCCCCTGGACCACCTGTCGTGTGGCCGTTAACGTCTCGGGCGGCGTCATCAGTGGGTACCGGAGGAAGGACTGCGGAGGTTGCCGGCGCGTCCCTAGGAACCGCCAGATTGCTTCCACCACACGCTCCTTTTTGCAATCTCTGCTCGATTAGAATCCGTTGCTGTTCACGAACAGCCGCGCTCCGCTGTAATTTCTCCTCCATCGCGGCATCCTGCGGCTGAAACCCAGGTGACAGGCATGCGATGCCGATGTCAAGCATTTTGCTCGCAGTCGGTCCTTCACGTGCAGTCATTGCTCCTCGAGGAGGCACAATCGTGTTGGCCAGAGAAACATCAAGCTTGCGAGGACGATGCCTGAGCGCTGCAGTCCGGTCCTTTGAGCTGGGACCGGCAGCAGCTTGTGAGGACTGTTCTTGCACAGTCGTGGGCTCGCTAGGTGCCGTTTGTATCACCGGTGGTGCCTGTGTGTCCGCGCGCATGGTCGGCGACCCCGAGGGCTCACGCTTCACCGCAACCTTGCCATCAGAAGGTTGCGCTTGACGCCTGAATGATGGTCATATTAGCGTGATTCCAACATTGCAGTCCAGCTGCACGACCTCGGCAAGGCAAGTCAAGCCTTCGCAGCGACGCGGCGAACGTGTATGCAGACTCACTCTTCGGATTGCCTCAGCCCCAACTCCCTTGGCTGGTCTGATGGTCGCATTTGCAGCTCCCGAGCTAGCGGGCTGCGCCTCCTTCCCTTCATCGACCCATTGCGATACTCAATGGTCTCCCGTTCACTGGACGTGTTCGCACTGATGCCACCGGCCCCAGTTGCGTCTGGGGATTTTCGGTGTGTCGCATTCGCATTCCCAAAGCGCGTGCTGCTGCCTGTCGACGGAGAGCTGTCTGGGACTAGATGGACCTCTCGTGGGCTTGCATTGCTTCGTCGTGGTGTGTCGCGCTCCGCCCGCTCTCGCGAAGCGGATGAGGTTGATGGCAACGCCCGGCTAGTTTTCTGAGTGCTGGAGGTCAACGCTGGTGACATTGAAGCCATTGGGGCTGCCGACAATGGTCCGACGGCAGTCGACATGTTCTGCGATGCCAATGTACCGCTGAGCGCGGTAGCTATCTGGGGCAGAGTCGAATCGAAGCGATGTGATGTTCTGCACGCTTGTCCACTGGCGGTTGGCGCAGACTAGCGATGATGGTTCCCTTGAAGTTTTTTTGCAGACGACAGCGTCTCCAGGCAGCTCTTCAGTCGTGAAACGTAAACACGAGTCTAGGGAAATGCAGATGGGATCCGTCAAATTAAATGAACGCCAGATGGGGCCCGTCTGGCTGAGGGTGGTTGCCGCGGAGGTTGTTGAGCGCGCGTTGTGCCAAATCGACCTTCACCGCGGGTCTCGTAAAGCGAGGCTGAGAACTATGGCACGCCGGCGGTCTGATACCGAGTAAACAGGTAAACCTACCTACCAGGTGGCAGCTCAGCAAGCCGGAGGTCCTGTGATGGAAACGGTGCTCAGGCGAGCTGCGCTCGCGGGGCAGACAGTTTAAGGGATGGAGGGAAGAATGCAGGATTGAGCGCATAGGACCCGTCCTGGTCCTTGGACTGGTCGATCCGTTGGATGGGTATTTTGATCAGATCAGTCCGATCCAAGGGTGTCGTCGTATGAATCCTGGAATCAGGGGAACCGGTGTATCAGCAGTCTGAGACCCTGCTCGAGTCTGCTTCGACGGCGACGGCTACAGGCCGCGAGCTGAGATGCTGTCGCGCACCGGCGTCAGGTGTGAGGCAGCGGGAGTCATCCAGTGCCAGGCCAGCAGGAGGAGGGGAAAACAGCGAGAGTTTCAGCGAGCGCCGGGGCAAGCCACCTGGGTTAGACGCTCGGGATCCGTCCTACTCTGCGAGCACCTTGACCTCTGGGCCACGTTGGGCTGTCTCGGGGTTGGATGAAACCGGCCCAGGCTTTCGCGGGCACCCTTGGAACGATAGGACACAGGGCTAACATGCTGGGGGTTGAGCTCAAGTGACGCAGCCAGCATTTGTCACCGCGGGACATGTGCATCTCGTATGAGTTGCACTGTGCCCGCGCTGCCTGCAGGGGGGCGAGGGTGGACACCCAGCGCGGAGGCGCGCACTTGACACATATACAACTGCCGGCCACCTGCATGCACGGACTGGTGTCGCAGGAACGATCAGAATTGCGTTTCCAGACAGGATTGCGCCGCGCATGCTGTAGCATACATACGTCACAGCGCCCAATGGCACGCTCCGAGCCCATGTTGGTGGCGGCGCCCATCTCCCGGTCAGCACGCAGTCGTCTGAGTCGGACTTGTGCTGCGTTACGGGCCGCGAGACAGGGCGAGTCGCCCTTCGTGACCAGCGATGCGGTGCAGGAAGCTGGCCCGAGGTGGCTCTGGGCTCTGGGCTCTGGGCTCTGGGCTTTAGGCTCTGCGCAGAGTGGGGCAGCGACCGCAAGTGTCCCGCAGGATCGCGGCTCTCGAGGCGACGTTGGTGGCACTGCCATGCCATGCCGAGCTGGGGGGCTCTAGCCGTTGGCTCCTCGCTGCCGAGCCTTGAGGAACCCAGGACGGAGAAGCGATCGGGAAAAGCAAACGCCCTGGGTCTCACCATGACATCCTGTTGACCTGCATGAGGCAAAACCGAGACCTGTTTCTTGCCCCACTGCGAGCTCACCAGGCAGCGAGGGTCGGGGTATCTGGCGGTAGGAGCGTCAGGCAGCTCGCCCATTCAGAGCTGGTGTGAGCATCATTGCGAGGTTCCCTGCTGCGCACGCCTATAAGGTCGCTGAGACGTTGTGAAGCGGGCGCCGCATGGCCTCAAAGAGGTGAGCATGGGCTATGAGCACTCGGTCGCTACATCGGAGACGTCAGCTGTGATTGAAGGAGTTTGCTCGGACAGCAGCAGTGATACACGGCGGCCATCGCCATCGCGCAGCCCGGTCCTGAACGGCGAGTGTTTGATCGGCAACACGGTCCCACTGCAGGCCATGATGATTGAATGCGTAAGAATTCTGGCAATGTGCCAACGTTCTGTCACGCGGCACAGCCCAGGGTTATAGCACCGGCGGCATTGCTCCGATCAGCGCAGACTGCCATTGCCATCAGACGCTGCTTTTGAACGCCCGACTGCCCAAGTATGGGCCGTCCCGGGGGTGAGAGGTTCGTCGCTGATTGATGGTGTTGGGCGATAACCCGAGCTTCGCTAGTCAGCGTCATGCTGCTGCATCGCTTGCCCATTCTGAGGAGAGCACCAGTCGGGCAGCTCAAGAGCCTCTCGTCTCACACATGAGCCAAGCGATGCAAGGTGTCTCGCGAGGCCCAGACTCCATCTGGCTCCCAGATGGCGGTGCACTGGATGATGCTCCAGGAGCTAGGCACAACTACATTTCTGTTCATAGGCCGACTGTCACTCTTGTGGGCGCCGACCCTCAAGTAGCACTGGATCTGTGCCTGGCATCACTTCAAGGCTGCTGGCCAGATAGCTGCCAACGGCTTCGTTGGACTAGAGTGCATGACAGCAGTGGCATGGCGCCAAGCACCACGAGGCAGCTCTGAATGTTGTTGCCACCCAAGGCACGGTCGTCCCAAGGTCCGTAGGGCGCTCAAGTGTTCAGACCTAGCAGAGAGGCGGTGACCTGAATGGTTATGAGGCTTGACCAGGCCGGTTGCGCGCCTCTGACAGCCCTCCTTGCATGGCGACGCCACGCCAGTGCGAATGCGTTGCATTCACGAGATCTGCCACGAAGCGCTCGCCAGTCTCAGCAAAAACTTCACCATAGCCTGCCTGTGGCTTGGTTTCAGGCAGTCCGCTGAGAAGGCGACCTGCAATGCTGTTGCGGGCGCCACCTCGATATTGAGACGACCTAGTATCATTTAGAACGGTCCTGGATCAGATGGATGACCTTGCGATATTTCGCTAGTGGCTGGTGATGTCCGACAGACCATCAGGCATGTGGGCGCCGCTCCAGGTATCCGAAAGTTGATGAGGATCTACCACAGCATTGGGAGCCACACAGTTCACCGTGGAGCGGGCCACGCAGGTCACGGTGCCAGCATGGGGCAAACCAACGGCGATGTAAGGCAGTTCTGCAAGCACAAAAGAAGTGACGGTGCAGCTGAGCGGGGCGTATGTCTTTCCGAAACTATCAAAGCCCCGCTGCCATCGTCCTGAAGATGCGTAGGGTATCACCGCTGCATCTTTCGTGGTCTACAACGATAATTCGCCCGGCTCAGGTCCGAGCGGCAACTCATCTGTAGAATTCTGCACAGAGAGTCCGATTTGGATATGGTCAACGTTGTGATAGCACGCAAGCTTCTCAGCTCGCGAACAAGACGCATGGCATCCGAGCATGCCATATTCGTCTTGCCCTCCCATTGGTCACTATCTGGCGTAACTCGTCGTAGAACTGCAAATCTTGCTCCGCGTTGTGGTCAACAACTCCTGAGCATGGCGTTATTGGGAGTAGCCTGACTTCTTCAACGCTAGCGCCGATCTCGTACTCGCCAGGACAAAGCACAGTCAGACCGACCTGGAGTGTTGTGGCAGAGTGAGGCGGGAGGATCGCAGATGCTTGCTGGAGCATGCCGGTCCAGGTGAGACGGCGCTGGGTGTCGAGCGCGACGGTGTGTGACTGGTGGCGCAGCGAGGGCTGCAGTCGCAGCAGCGGATGTATCGGTGCCGGTGAGTTGTTCCGCAATGTGACCTGGACAGACAGGAATTCGGAGCAAGGCACATGAAAGGACGAGTACGACGTGCGGCAGGTAGTCTTGACTGATCCACGGTCTGCTGTAACTGAGGAACGCGCAGGCGTGCTGCGCGTGTCTTGTGGTTCACCGTCTCCGTCGGCGGGGCTTTGCGATATCAGCTCCATTGCATTGCTGTCGCTAGTTACACCAGAGGTGCAACGAACATCGAAGCCAATCTCGATATCTTCGACCCGCAACAGTTCTAGTGCCCGCGTCGCCAGCCTCAGATGGCGCATGCTCAAGATCCCTTGGCGACCGCGATTAAGATCGCTGTGCCAAGACGTGCCGCCACCGCTCGTCCCCATGTCACCTTCCTCCCATGTGCATCTGAGTGTCCGAAGAAACCTCTCACGGAACCAGAACATCTCTCTCGTGGCCGCTTCAACCTCAACAGATGTTTTCAAAGCACTGACGACGAACTGCCTCTGCTCGTGCTTGTTCAGCGATGGGATGGGTTGTAGGGGGTCTGCGATGTATATGCGTGACACAGGCAGCACCATGCGGACGATCTGGCCAGGGGGCAGCGGCTCAGTCAACCTAAGCATGACGGGCTGCTGCGTGTCATGTCGAGCAAGAGAGACAAGGAGGGCGTCGCTATCATCCCCGTGCTGAAGAACCTCTAGCGTGACCGTGATAGGTGCCGGCCAAGCGTTGCACAGGTCAAGCACCATCAAGCATTTGTCGTTCCCAGATGGCGTAGCCGGTATGTGCTGATCAAGATCGTCACCCAACGCCAGTATATTGAGGTAGTCCGAAGCGCGCAGCGCTTGCGAACCGTTTTTTGATTGATCATCCGAAGAGCATGTATGAAGCGTCCATGGGATGCTGCTGGTGAAGGGTAAGATGTCGCAGTTGACAATCTCGACACTGGCATTGACGGTCACCGTGATAGGCAATGTCAACTGCCGTGAGAAGAATGTCTCGGGCATGTTGCGAGCATCACCTACTGACGCACAGCCATAGTCAATTTTGATAATCGCCTCGGACAAGCCCGGCTTTCCGTACACCGCTATAGTCACTTCGTTCTGCGAGTGAGGTGGTATCGACATGAAGCCAAGCTCGGCTTCACGTCGCCATTCCAACGATGGGTGCTCGAGTAGTTGCGCCTCCAGCTCATATGTCTCCGTCGCTGGGATGTCCCGGTCTTGCAGGGCTGCCTGTAGCCTTTGCGTGCTCGTATCCTCGAAAGTGACGAACAAAAAGTCAACCGGGCGATCCGAGGTGTTCTCAACGGTAATCGTCACGTCCTTCGTTTCGCCTTCCAGTAGCCCGATGGCGGATTGTGCAAAGGAGGTTTCCCGGACGGCGATCGTCGGCTGCGATTCGATGATGGCCACCTCGACCTCCGCCGGTACCGGCCGGTTGAAGGAGGCATTCGTGTTTGAGGCGTCAGTTGCGCCTGAGGAATCGAGTGCCGCAAGGCCTTTGGTCTTCATTTTTTGTATACGAGCCGCGTCGCTGCTCCACGCCGCACGCATGATAGGGAACCTTCGCCGGCGGCAATCTCGAATCTGGACGATGCATCCTGTGATTGTCAGAGTCCCTGCTCCAATCGCCGTGATGGTGACTGGCACCTGTTGCATTGAGCAAGGCCCAATGACTGTGTTTGTGACCTGGGAACTGAATGTCACGCCATGCCCTTCCAAGTCAATCGAGACGACTTCAAGCTCGAATTCAAACACATTCTGGAGTGTGACAACAACCACGGCTGGCTCCCCAGCAACAAGCACGCTCTCTTCGGTGCTGACGTTTGAGAGCTTTGCGAACGGGTTGCAGATCAGGGGTTGCTCCGCGTTTTTGCTGGTTCCTGGGGATCGTCTATCCGATTGGGACAAGCCGAGATCCTTTCGAGTTCTCCTGTATAGCTGCCGGCTGGCTGGAAGTCTTGCAATGCTGACATCCCTGACAAGGCAGTCGTCCCAATACTCGGCCTCTAAATGAAGCCCGGCCACTTGATGAGCAGCGCCAACCGTACGCTGAATGTTGCCGAGGAGGCGGAGTTGTTCCTCCCTTGGTAGCGCCGGTAGGGGTGTGGGCCCGTCGATTTCGAGCGTCAAGCTCATCATGATTACGCGCAGGAGCTCGCTCGTGAACTGGAGTACCCCCTGAAAGTCTGGCAGGGCCTCACAAAGGCTGATGCAAGAGCGAAGGATATCTATCTTCAGTCGTAGGTCGCCGATCGAGTCGTGATATGCAAGTCGTGTGAGCCGAGTAAGGATGGCGTCGTTGGAGTCTCGTGATTGCGCCTCAGTTGCCCGTGTCTGATTCGCAGTACTCGATGCAGGCTCGCCAGCGGGGATTGCAGAGCTGAGAACTGCGTAGACATCAGTTATTGACTTGGCGAAGGCTCTGATGCTGCTCTCCAAGCAGTCCGGCTGCTCGTCCAAGGCGCTTGCGTGCACGGGTGCCGTGTTAAGCACCTGCAGGCCAGCCGCAGGGTGTATCCCGACCTCAGCAGCCCCTATCTTGCGGGCTTGCACAAGACCTGGTACCATAATCGCAATCAATTGCCGTAGTATGAACGCCTTTTTGCGATCAAATCCAAGTACCGACATGACCTGAGCAATTCCCGAGAAGATGATCACTGCATCAGTAGCTGGGGTGCTGCCGGAGGCAGCAGGAAGACCTGCGCAGGCAAAGGCCGCAATCTCAGCCCTGGTCATATGAAATCCGGATGTCTCGAACTCATCAGACTTGTCATGGTGAATGCGCTCATGTAGCACTATATGCCTCAGCGTCTGATCATTGAGCAGACCGCCGCGCAGATGCAAGGCGCACAGGAGCCGTGACAATCGTATTATGACTTCAGAGTATAGCAGCTGGGGAAGGGCCTCGTCAGTCGCACTGGTTGCGCGCGTATATTGCTTCTGTATATATGCCGTGATCCCAGGTGTAGCGTTCGCCAGGCTTCGCAGAGCAGCTGACCGTTTCGTTGCTCCGTTGCTAGGGGCGTCCGACGACAGCGACGTTGTGAAAGCTTGCTTGATGGAAGGCTTCTCGGCCACTGGGTAGAAAGCTGGCGGTATTTGAAAATCGATGCCCGCCCAACCGTATAGGAGGAGGCACACTAGCATCAGCTCCATCGCCTTGGCATTCCAGGTGTAGTCGCCGGTCGCCCTGGTTGCGATGACGCCGTCGGAAAGCTCCTTTAGCGCATCAGGCCATCGGCCAGAAAGCAGGTACAATGCACCTAGCGCGACGTGCCGCCTACCCTTGACTCGCTGCCGTGTCTTCTCGGTGACTGGTACCGCGCCTCCGAGCGACAGACGGTCGCGCCGTACGGGTGAGGTCAGCCGCGTGGAAGACTGCGACTTGTATGACGAGTCCGGCCGCTCAGTGGAGATGGAGCGTGTGATCTCGTCGAAAGTCACTGGTGACTCGGTGCCGGGAAGGTGCCCTCCAAGCCCGTCAGAGCTCCCTGGCGTACTTAGCGGCCGCGAAGGCAGTTGGGCAGGCATCGTCATTCGTTGCTGTGCCCCATCAAGCGGCACGAGCGGACGCTCCTGGCGGTGCAGTCGCGTTGCTGAGGTGGCCGGACGCGGCGACTCGATGCTCGGCATGTCTCGAACCACCTCCGCCAGTCTGTTCATCTCCCACAGGAGGCTAGCTGTCATGTCGCACATGGCAGTCTTGATGGTTGTGGACCTGCATGATTGTGGGGCAGGGATCCAGAAAGTCTGATCGGAGCCAACGACGAGCTCATTCACACCTTGGTGGTCGAAGATCATCAGCCGTTGGAGAATGGAGCGCGGATGATCGTCTGCCACAGCCTGCAACTCCCTTTGCAAGCCTTCAGGTGTAGTGGGCAAGTGCTGCTCGTCGACTTGTGGCGATGTGCCATTGATCGGCTGGATTTGGCCAGCATCAGTCGCTCCTTCAGTCTCAAGCCCATCTGCGATGGCGATGATGACCAGAGGTTCGCGAAACGGCTCGAATGGGAAGCAGTCGATGTGGCTGACGGACGGCAGCGAGGTGCTGAGATCATAGATGACCATTCCCGACGGAAACGCTACAGGTGAAAAGGCATCTGTCGACGCGAGCAACTGGATCAGAACAACGTTATTCAGGAGACCCCAATTCGCTGTCCCCAGGGTGGGATCGCATACGCACGCCTTGTCAGATTGGCGCTGGGCTTGCCATCTGGCGAGACATCGCCGAGTCGGACCACGTTGTATGCTTGCAGCCT
>JAGYHY010000143.1:0-15475 GCA_024244165.1 Ascosphaera acerosa | reverse complement strand
CACGTTCATGTACAGGCAGAATGCGCGCGATGCCGGCGGCGATGGCAGCGACGGCGAGCGCAACGGCGCAAGCGACCGCCCGGAGACGGGGTTGAACGCGGATACGCGGCAATACGAGGGTCAGGCCGCCAGAGACACCTCCGCAACAGCGGCGCCACTGCAGACGGATGGCGCCGTCGATAACCATAGCGACAACAGCCAGCGCGACGCCACTTCTCCGCATGAGGTGCGTCCAGGAGGTACTCAGGAGGGGGCTGAGCAGCCAGGCGAGCAGCGCGGCGGGAGCCCCTCACCCATACCGCAGCCGCAACCGCGGTCGCAGTCGGCACCGCAGACTCAAGCGCAGACACCGAACTCAGGGGTCATCACTGGCTCTTGGCTGTTCCAGACCGCGCTGCCGCTCGTCCCGCGCGTGTTCAACGGGCTCGCCAACTTCCGCGTCGTCAGGACCATGTCGGTGCCTCTCGCTCCTGGGTCTCCGGCGTCTGCGGCCTCTGCCCCTACGCCTGCAGCAGCCACTTTCCCGTCCGCTGCAGCCCATACGCAACCAGTGGTCCCTGTACCAGCGACCGAACCGACTGGCCGCACGCCAGGACCTCCGTCGGCAGCGGGCGCGGGCGCATGCACGGACACAGCAGCAAGGCGACAGGACAGTACTGACGCCC
Organism: Ascosphaera acerosa; assembly: GCA_024244165.1. Lineage (NCBI taxonomy): Eukaryota > Fungi > Ascomycota > Eurotiomycetes > Onygenales > Ascosphaeraceae > Ascosphaera > Ascosphaera acerosa. The sequence continues at coordinate 14,810 of JAGYHY010000143.1, read as the reverse complement.
ACTCCGACGCACCTACGGCGACCTCGCGACCCGGCCCATTCGAGGTCTCGACCGAACGACGCAGGCAGCTCGAGCAGCAGCAGCAAGCGAGTCGTGAGTCTCAGCGCGCGCAGGATCGCCGTGAAGAGGAGATCGGTGGGCACGGCCTGGCGGGGGACTTTGCAGACTGGGCACGCCGCTTTGGAGGCATGGATCCCGACTGAGGGCTGCCATACCACAGGCTCAATCATCTGATCAGGGGCGCCGTGCGACGATTTCGCTTACCGCTTCGTGTGGCCGGGCCATCACCCACCTCCCGCTTCCCGATTGCCGAAGGCCTGGGCCGCATCCATGTTGCATCGGCCACGAGTAGGCAGGACCGCTCGCGCCAGTGCACAGCCGACCACAGGGCGCGCACTGAATTAGAATCCCCAGAGTTGGTGTCTCCGGGAAAGACGCAGCAGCATGCGCACATAGAGTCATCGTAGCTTCGCCGCCACCCGCTGAATGCCGTCGCGGCCTAATCGGCCTTGCCGGTTGTTTAGATAGCCTATGACACTACGCGCATATCCCCAGCTCCTCGCAGCTCGATGCAACGTGACCCTCGCCCCACTGACCGGCGTCCTCGGGGCCACTTGCTCGGAAACGTCATGTTGACGGCTGCACGGCCGCTGCAGGGCCGAGAACGAGGCCGGCCACTCGTACACCATGTCCGGACACGCCACCAGCTGACCCAGCGCGTCGGCTGCCATTGCATTGAAATCACTCTGGCGGACGACCGAAGCGGCCGAGTCATCATCGGCGACAAGCGGCTGCAACGCCAGTGCCTCGCACTGTACTTCGAGGGCGCAAGGCCCGGCGCAATCGCGTGACCTCACGATACTGCTGGCCTGCCCGAGACTTGGACCCAGGCCTTCGAGAAGCCGCGCGACGACGACTGGCGCTCTGGAATACGATGCAGCCGTGACGGTGTCAGATTGCCGGTCAAGCCGAGCACGATCGCAGGTCTATTTCAGCGTCTGAGGTGCTGCCAGCCTTCGACTTATTGCGCAGACGTGAAAACTCGACTCAGCACACGCCTGCTCGGATTCACACCCGTAAGCCTGGTAGGGCTGACCGTCGGCCGACGAGTCGCAACGATGGACGGGCTTCCCAGTAAGCGAAGTTGCTGGACCGGCGAGGAAACGCGGCGCCGCCATCTTGGCTGCCTACGTCTCGCAGCCTGGCAGGCTCGGCTGGTCAGGCAGAGACGGACCCGACGGTGCGCATATCGTGCGACTACTCAACCTTGACCGCACACATCCCTGTCAAGGACTTGCACCGCCCGCGGCGGCGACCTGCTGGTCAGACTCCGGCTGGCAGCGAGGCGCTGCCCTGAGACTAGGGGGACCGGAGGGTATCGCGATCCTACACGCGTTGACGTCCCCAAGAGCATGGTCTTAGACTTGCCGGAGTTCCAAACAGGTGAAGCCAGACAGGTCGCGAGCGACCCTTGGGTTGCGGCGCCTTGAGGAAGCGCTGTCCCAGGTTGCCGATGTTCGAGACGACGTGGAAGCCTTGCACCTGTTCTGTGAATCGCCTGAGAATCTATTTCGTAAGTTCCCAAACATGACTGAACATGGGCACGGCTGGCTGCCAGGACCTCTGGCACACGCCACTGAGGGCAATGAGGCCTTTCGCAGGGCGCTAATTCGCGACTACTTTCCCATGGACAGAGCCTCACTTCACAGCGCTGCGGAGTCGGGCCTCGTGTACCATCGCGAGGCAGCAGGGACGAACCACCGGGAGTTGGCGTTCCAATCCGAGTCGCCCAGACTAGTCACGACTCACATCGGGCGCTTGGTCAGGTCGGGGTCTACCTGTCTACCCTCGTCTCATACGGTGATCTGGGCAATGTTTCTGCGCGCCTTCTCGATGACCACTGCATTGCTCAAGCCCAGCTCTGCCACCTCGGTACTGCGCCAGCGGGTTGTGAGGCGGGCGAGCACGTATCGACACACTATTAGTCCAGTGCACGGCGATCGCAAACCGGTTCGACCTTGGAACCAACACGACGCCAGCTGCTGCATAATAGATCGGCTGCTGGCCGCTGCCGTATCGACACTGTCAATTGCCTTGTTTGGCCTGACCTGGGGAAGCATTGTACCTGGCACACCGGTCTGCTCTACTCAACTTGGACGAGAAAGGGGCGGGGTGAAGGAGAGGGCGGGTTGGGAAACGAGGCAGAGCTGCCCACGCCTTGCCGCTCATTCTTGGTGTGCCTCCCCGCTTGCAGCCCCTCGAGACAAGACATGGAGCTGGTCCTCGTGAAGTTGGGTCCGGCGGCTATAAGTCGAGCAACAGAGACGCTGCAGCTCAGGCACGGTCAGAACTGCAGGAGCTATAGATAATCTGCAGTGTGTTTTACAAGGCCTCCAGTCAAACAGCACTTCTGCAACTGCTCGCCGATATACTCTGCTGCAGCCTCGACACTGGCTGATTGAGATTCGCTTGCAGTACGACCGCTGAGGTCCTGCTCGCCCTCCACCGTGTCTCTCCCTTTTACGCCCTCCTTGGACTGATGGCTGTGCGGACACGCAGTTGGACCATTGCATACCAGACACTTGTCTGTCATCCTGCAACAACCTCCCCAGTACCATCAGGTCACCAATGACTTCCAGGCCACTGTCAAAGGCATTTGCAGCATACATCCTGCGACGACGGCGACGACGACGACGACGACGACGAGGGGAGCCCTGACAGTCCTACTTAGTCAACAGTCAACATGGGCAAGGGATACCTCATCCTCCTGGCCGGGGTTGCGGCAGTTGGGTCGTTCCTCTTCGGCTATGATTCAGGGGTCATGACAAACATCATCGCTTCTCACAACTTCCTACACTACTTCAACACCGAGCGCGACTCGCACGTGATAGGCTCAATCAACTCGACGTTCAACGGAGGAGGTAAGTACCCTGAGCATGCGAAACGGACGTCACTCGAGGATGCAGTCGGCTGACACTCGGTAGCTGCGGTCGGCTCCCTATGGGGAGGTTGGATCACCGACCGATGGGGCCGAAAGACCTCCATCCAATTCGGCGCCGTCGTTGCCATCGTTGGTGCAGCCCTACAGGCGGGGTCAGATACGCTGGCCATGCTCCTTGTCGGCCGCGCCGTTGCTGGCTGGGCGGTTGGTCTACTTACCATGGCGGTCCCAATCTACCAGACGGAATGTGCCCCCGCTGCGTATCGCGGTCTCATCAGCGGCATGGCACAACAGATGGTGGGCGTCGGCTTCATGGTCGCTGCTTGGATTGGCTTTGGCTCCAATCACGCGCCGAACACATCGACCTTCCAGTGGAGGTTTCCGCTGGCTTTCCAATGCGTGCCAGCTGTCTTCCTTGTTTTCGCCATGGCGTTTTTCCCGGAGTCGCCTCGCTTCCTGGCCATGAAAGGGCTCTTCAACGAAGGGCACGACATCATGATGAGACTGCACTCCACCGGTGACAACGACTCGGTCGTCGAGGCCGAGTTCAATGAGATCAAGGCGACCATCATTGCCGGGCGAGCATTCGCTGCTCCCGGATGGACATGCATGTTCACTGTGCCTCAGTGGAGGCAACGGCTGCTCATTGCGTTGGCAGCACAGGTGTTCACTCAGACCACGGGGATCAATGTCATCAGCTACTACCAGACGTCAATCTACTACTACCACGGCTACAGAGGCGACACGGTCATGCTGCTGGCTTGCGCATGTGACATGGTCGGCCCTTTTTTCAACCTCATCTTCATCACGATGATCATCGACAGGGTTGGCCGGAGGAAACCCCTCATCATCGGCACCATCCTCATCACGATATTCCTCGCACTCGAGAGTGCGTGCGGCTCGCAGCTTGATAACGGCCAACAGGCTGTCCTAGCTGCATTCAACATCACGTGGGTGTTCGCTGTGACAGCGGTATTCTACATGTCCTACGGGCCAATCTCGTGGGCCTACATGTGCGAGGTGCTGCCGACGCAGATCAGAGGGCCCGGCGTGGCGGTCTGCACCGGTCTGGGCAACTGGGCCGTAGCCACGATGTGGGCACAGGTGACACCCAGGGCCTTGGGGGCGTTGGTCTGGAAGTACTGGCTCATCTTCGTCGCCATCAATGCCGGTGTCACTTTGCCATGCATCTACCTGTTCTTTCCCGAGACCAGGCAGATTACCTTGGAAGAGATCGACAATCTGTTCGGAGGCCACCTGAACGTCGACGATGCCATCGCGCAGATGCCTGACCTCCCGACAGAGCCGGCTGAGATGCAGGTGGTGGAGCTGACGCCGACCGAACCACACAAGGTGGCATGAGCATGAGCCGAAGCGAGGCCTGGCTGCAGCTGTCACTCACCGAGGTGGACCATGCCATGGCAGCTCAGCTCGTTGGTCATTGGCCAACATGCCATAGACCGGTGACGACGGCGCGCGCAGCCCTAAGCCTGCGTTCACTCCTCGACGGACAGCTCGGTTTGACCTGAATCGTTCCGTCGAGGTTCATGACCGATGCTCTTGACAAGTTGGCATGCCTCTGATGCATCTCTCTGAGGACACTGCCAGGTGTGATGAGCTAGCAACACGAGCCGCGTGGAAGGGTCGCAGCTGCAGCTGTCCCGTGCATGAAGTACGGGAGTTATCAACCAGCACTGGCATTCGCACCTGCCCCAGGAGCGACTCGCCGTATCACCACCAAATCATGCAGCAGCAATGCTGCGCGGCATGAGCGTGATCTGGCGCGAGCACACAGATGGCATCCGTGTTGGCTTACCGCCCGCATGCGACGCCGGTGCGGTCGCACACATTGCCATTAGCTTGGGATCGCCATGAGCGTAATCAGGGGTGGACCCGTCCGGATGCTCAGGATAGCTGGAGCACCTCGTGCGCCAGACATGGGGCGCAACGAGCGATGCCAGACGTGGGCTGCCCATTCCAAGTCATGTACAATAACGATCGAATGTAGACGCCGACTGCACGGCACAGTCCTGCGCTGACTTGCCATACCATCGACGCCTTGCACTCCGTCGTCGTCGTCGTCGTTCCCGTACTCTATGCTGTCACACGGCGCAGTCCGCGCATGCCGGCACACGGAGGCCACGTATGCCAGCATATTGCGGTGCCAGGAGCGGAGAGTTACCCGAAGCGGACTAGCGCGTGTCACCCGCCTCGCGGCAAATCTCTTCGTCCGCACCAGCCCGAGTCAGCCCGTGTCAGTGTCAGTGTCAGTGTCAGTCCGTCAGTCCGTCCTCACCTCACCTCCTCTTCCTTCCCGCTCCTCACCGTCTCGTGCCCGCTCGCCCGACCTCATGTCCTGTCCTCGCGGCCAGGAGAGTCAGGAGAGTCTGATATCGGCGCCTCGACCCAGCCAGCGCCACGCCCCGACGCAGTCACCGTGCCTGTCGTCGCAGCCGTCAACTCACTTCGCATCGCAACTGCCATAGGTGCCAGCGCCCCGTCGCTCGCACCGCATAGCCGCCACTCCCAACCCTTTGCACCGTCCGCCAACGCCCTGTCGTCCAGGTAGACTGACCACTCCGGGCACCTAGCGTACCTGTACTCGCTCGTACTCGCGGTATCATATCTCACTTCGCTTTGTTCACCGTCTAGGCAGAGCTTGGATTTTGGCTACTGGCTGCGCCTGCGCCTGCGCCTGCTCCTACTGCTGCTGGCGCTGCTTTGACAGGCAGGAGAGAGTACAGCATCCCGTATACATATTGAGGCCAGGGCATGTCACGGCTCTGTCTGTAGCGGCAAAGAGTGTCCATCGAGCGCGCCTCCTGTCTGTATCGGGACGATCATCTCACCGCTGACGCTGCCAGCTAATCTGGATCTTGTGAGGCGTCTTGCGCGACTGAGCACAAGTATTCGCCTGCCAGCGCCAGCGCCAGCCCATCACAAACATAAGCACCGGTACTTGGCTTGACAACAGCCAGCGAGCAGTTGGCCACTGTTCTGTCGCCTTGAGAATACACATCCACCAAGTCCCGCTGCGCAACCGATAGGTGGCTGCTCCAGTTCGTGTGCTCATAGGATCTGAAGGGACCTTTCCTCATCTGCTGCTCCGCTCGGTCTCGCTAGACCGCCTTGACGCTAGTAGTATCAAGGACGCAACGTGCGACAGCACCGCAGGAGGCCAAGTCAAGCGAGGACGACGCAGAAGTCCAGAGCAAGAGGCGCGTCAGTCTCCTCATAGCAGTCACAGTCACTACGACGCCATCTGAGTGGTCAAGCCTGCACGACAGCGCTCGCAATCACATCGCCACACGCTCGTCACGCCCGCCTAGAAGAGGAGAGCCTAGTCTGTACTCTGCCGTTCGCAATGTCGTCGGCTGTAGGGGAGCTCGATAGCCTGCTCCAGCAGATGCTGGCGCTGAAGGCCCCCGGTGTTTCCGGGTCCAAGATCAGCAGCATCACGCAGCTATGTACTGCGAATGTTCAGGTATGCCGCCAACCTGCGTCGCCGTATACTCGTCACCCGCAGACACGCGCTAGCACGAGGTGCGAGAGGGCGGGTCGGCCAGCAGTGAGCAGTGACAAGGGAGCGGAATGCGCAAGCACGCGCTCAATCCTATCAGGTCCTACGCAATTGGCCGATGTGGCAGACTCGCGTTCGTTCGCAGGTTCCTGAGATGGGAGGGGTGTATCTGGCTGTATGCCAACGCCTGCTCGTTGTATGGCTAGGCTACATGCCGCTCCGCTCCCTTGTCGCTACTCCCTGGCCCAGCTGCACCTCGTCGTCCGTGCACACGCATGCGTGCCACCGCAACACGAGTGCTAACCCGCTGCATCGCCATAGTCTGAATCCGTTCTCATCCAGAAGATCTACACGCACTTCAAGCGCACCCCTGGCACTCACAAGCTCGGTGTGCTGTATGTCGTTGACTCCGTCACTCGGCAATGGGTCGAGGCAGCTCGCAAGTCCGGCCAGCAGATCAGCTCTGGTGCACCCGATGGCACATATGCTGCCGGAGTCAACCGGGTGACGGAGCTGCTGCCGAGTCTCATGAGTGATATCATTGCAAATGCCCCAGAGGACCAGAAAGTAAGCTCGTCGTTCACCCGCCTGCGCCACAGTGAGAATGTGCCCTGCTGGTCGTCTTGCCTGCTTGACAGGGACTATACGGCAGCACTACATGCTGCCATGGTTACTCCGACTGGTTCTAACCTTGCTGCCGTTATAGGAGAAAATCAAGAAGCTCGTCGACATATGGGAACGCTCTGCCACTTTCCCCGGTCCTACGCTCGCGGGCTTCAAGGAGAAGCTCAATGGTCCGGCACAATCGTCACAGAGTAAGCCAGTCTACTCGCCACGCTGTCGCATCTCATTACTCCTACTGACGTCTCCTCTCCCAGATGGCTCAACAACACCAGTGGGCTCGCCCGGCCCAGGTTACAAGAACCCTCTGGAGCCTGAGGCTCCCACCACGCAGCCTGCGGCTGCTACTCAGTCGTCCACCCCTGCCCCCGACACGTCGTCAATCCTAAAGGCACTAGCCGACATGGCCAAGAAGAATACGGCGCCGCCTGCTGCTGCATCGACACCTGCTCCCACAGCGACCGTCCCGCCACCTGCTCCCGCAGCGAATACTCCGGCAAGTGGTGCTGGTGTCGGCGCTAGCAACCCCTTGGCGTCCCTTCTTGCGCAGCACACCGGGACGCCGCAGCAGACAACTCAGCCACCCGTCACCCCCGCAACGCTGCCGCTTCTTCAGAATGCAGGGGCTCCTGCTCCCGGTACCGCCGCCTCGTCCGCCGCACCTGCACCACCCAACCTGGCTGCTCTCAGCATGGCAGTGGGTGGCGCGAATGCGCCGGCTCCTTCTGCGTCCGCGGTCAATCCATTGGCTGCGTTGCTTGGCCAGAGTCATCAGCAGCCCCCTGCAAGCATTCCTCCGCCCCCTGCAGGGACGACTCCAGCCATCGCGCCCGATGCGATGCAGCAGCTGAACCTGCTTCCCCTCCTCATGGCCCAGGGCATCCCGCAAGAGCAGTGGGCGCCAGCTCTGCAAGCACTCAGCCTGCTCAGCTCCGCTGCCCAGAACTCTGGCATGGCCATGAACCCAGCGGCTCTCGCTGCGACGTTGGCTGCCTTCGGCGGCTCCCAGGCGCCGCAGGCCGGCGTGCCGAATCTCGGAATGCCTGGTGCAATGCCTGGCGCTTTTGGCTGGACCGGGCAGCCAGGCGCTGGCCTCGACCCGCGCGAGCGCGGCGATCGTCCCTTTGATAGGGATCCGCACAGTCGGTCACCACCTCACCGCCGTCGGTCGCGGTCACCGTGGGACCGTCGTCGCGAGGCCTCTCCGCCTCGGAGGCGAGATAGCCCCGTCTACGGCGAGTTCCGCAACGAGTCACCCGGTAGACGAGGGGGGAGGGGTGGTAGGGGTCACCGAGACAGGTCCCCTGGCAGGGGACGAAGGCGGACTCCGAGCCCACAGAGAAACCCCGATAACCTCCCACCCCCTGGACCGCACAGAGTGGAGTGGGATGCGACTCTGCCGCCAGGCCACATCAAGGTGCTGAGCAGGACTCTCTTCGTCGGTGGCGTCACGTGAGTAGCATTCTTCACACCCGCTGTCTGTCAAGCGTCTGGCATGGCTGACATCCTTCGTCATCAGAATCCCTGAGTCTCACATGAGACAGTTGTTCTCGCGCTACGGCGTTGTGCAGACATGCATCGTCAACCTGGACAAGCGGCACGCCTTTGTCAAGATGATCAACCGTCAAGACGCGGTGATGGCACGTGAGGGTATGGAGAATCATAGAAGCGGTGATATGCAACTTCGGGTACGTACTACGAACAGTCGATTACCTTCGCCGCCATTACATCGCCATGTGCTAACTTTCTGCCTCTTTCAGACTCGCTGGGGTGTTGGCTTTGGCCCTCGTGACTGCAGTGACTATCAGACAGGTATCAGCGTCATTCCCATCGAACGCCTCACCGATGCCGACCGCAAGTGGATGCTCACCGCCGAGTACGGCGGAACCGGCGGCCAGCCCATTCAGCCCGGCATGGTGGTTGAGGAGCCCGACATCGAGATCGGCGCTGGCGTTTCCTCCAAAGCCATATCCCGCCGCATGGCCACCGACACCGGCGGCAAGCGCGGACCCGTCTCATCGCGCGGTGCAGAGCGTTTCCGCCGCGACCGCCAGCACGACTTCGGCGGGCCAGGCATGGAGAATCAAATGTTCGGCAACCCGAACGCGGGTGCTTGGGGTGGTCCCAATGGCGCGCCTGGGCCGTTTGGCCCCCACGGCCCAGTCCCCGGCTTCGCGGACCCCCGTGCTGGCCAGTCCTATGCTGACCACGGTGGCAACGAGCCTCCTCAGAGGCCGCCCCCAGCCGGGCCCATCGGCGTGCCGCCCGCCGTGCCTGGCTTCGGCTACAACTTCCCTGGTATGCCAAACATGTTTCCCAACTTCATGATGGGCGGGAACGGTGGGCCAGGAGGCCAGGGCCCGGATGATGGGCAAGGCCAGAATAATGCGACACGCTGATGTGTAAGCGTGGGTACATTGCTTTGCAGCTGTTGTACTCAGATACCGTCTTTATTATTGCTCATTCTGCAAGCGCTTGCTACTCCCATCGCGTTGCGTAATTCCTTTGGTGCTGAGCCTCACCAGCGCTCGTCATAGCGTAGTCTTCCTACCTGAGTGATGGGGACGATTCCGCCATTGCCGTGCCATCGTGATGAGTAGTGTAGTAGTCCTACTAAGCTAGTGACCTTGGCCTCGACACTCGTAGTCAGGGTCATACGATCGCCTTGAGCGTCAATCATGCGGACAAACTCGTTCAGCTGGGGGCTCATTGCGAAGGCACCGTCTCGCTGTCAGACCCGGGCTGCACATCCAGGCCCTGAGAGTACATTGTCAGTGCTTCGAGATGCGGCAGCTTGAAGCAGCTATGAGTATGTTCTCAGCGAGATCCAGAGGATGCACATAGCGCCACAGCGCTGCATGCCTACAGCCGTGTCCTGGTGGGGCATGAGCAGATTGAGTCGTCATCTAGGCTGCGACCTCACCCGGCGAAAGCACGCGAACTCCCCCTTGGTGCTCTCACGCAGCCTTTTCAGCACATTTCGCATTTCCCCAAGCTCAGACTGCAGGTTCGCACGAGCGTCGGAGTCTGTCCTGCGATCCAGCTCGAGGTAGATGCGGCTCTGGGCCTGCGAGGCCTCGTCGCTCGTGTACTGGGACAACGTCTGAGCGATGTACTCGGTGTCGAGGGTTGCCTGCATCAGAGCGGCAAGCGAGTACCTTGGCCGGGTCATGAAGGCGGCCAGCAGCGAAGAGCAGATCTGCACCAGCAAGTGCGACAGCACAGCGTGCGTCAGGGAGCTTTGGTCGGGCGCCGCGGTCTCGCCGCCACTGTTGGCAGGTTGGGGCAGGGTGGTCGACACCTCTGTGTGCACCACCACGAGTTGCAGCAGGACGTTGTAGACGTAAGGCTGGACCTCGTTGGGCCGGCTGACCGTGGGCACCCACTCGTCGGGTATGATGCCCTGCTTGATCTCCGCGTCGAGCCTGGACGTCATAGGCCGTGTGTAGGATTGGAAGAGCCTATTGTTGATCTGGTCAAGGACATCGAAGACCGTGTTGGTCTCGTCCGTCAGTTTCACAGTGAAGTCAGACTCGAACCTGGCGATCAGTTTGGGCACAAATTCCGAGCGCAGCGAGCGCAGGTTTGACAGGGTGAGCAGCATTCGGACATTCTATGAGGAGGTCAGTCACTACATCAATGTGATGCCATGTAAGAGGTAAGACAACACTCACCCTGCTCGTCGCGTCGATGCCACCAGCCTGAATGAGCAAAGAAGGGACGCTGCCCCCTGCAATGACAGAGCGCGGACCGACGTACACCCACTCGCTGTCTCCTTCCGGCTGGACAGGGTGCTCGGCGCTTTCCACCATCCCACTCAGGGTCTTGTAAACGCTGGTCACGAACTGTGTGCGCACCATCTGCAGCAGCTTTGAAGACGGTGCGCTGATGACCTCAAGGCCCCTGGACTTGCCCCTGGCTTCGGACACGAACACGATCTTCTGCAGACCTAGGAGGATCGCCAGCTCGATCGAGGTAAAGAAGACGGGCATCCTGGTGATGTTGCGCCGCTCAGGGTCTCTGACCCACTCTTCGAGGTACTTGCAGTACTCCACGTCCTTATTCCACGCCGCGCAGATGGCCCGCACGCAGTGCTCGCGCACGGCAGATACGAGTGTTTTCAGGATGGTGAAGAACGGGCCGCGGCCCACGGCGGTCGAAGCAGCCATGCTGACCGCGGCCGTCCCGATCAGCGCCATCGACTGGCTCAAGTAGTGCACTCCGCTCAAAGACGTGGCCCACGGCGGGTAGAAAGCAAAGTCCGCCCAGAACTGGCCAGAGTTCTCCGCAGATGCCGGTGGGAGGTCCTGGCTTCTGAATGGCGAGTCGGCTCCTCCCAGTCGCTGCATCACGGTGGGACTCGAGGAGACTGGTGCGATGAGTGAGGCGACGTTCTCGACGGGCGTCTCGACGAACAGTGCGTAAGTGCTCTTCTGTACGATATCAAGGAGCTCAGTCACCTTGGCTTTCAGTTCCTTGATCTGGTCATCCTGCAGCTCATGGGCGTGAGTGCTGTCGCTGTCTTTGCTGACTGGCAACATCTTCTGCCGCTCGCCGTGCGTGAAGGACTGGATGGTAGACCAGAAATCAAGCGCCTCAGAGAGTAGGCCATTCTCGGGCGATAATAATTTCCTAAGGTATGTGATGACTTGCTCCCACATCTGCACGACAGGCTCGCGGTCTAGCCACTCCGTCGCGTTTCGCGTGCCGTCCTTGTTCTGGAGCTTTAAGAAGGGCGCGACCTTGCGCGGCGCAGGTTGGTCGCCGTTGGCAAGCTGCCGCCTGGTGACCTCGATGTCCATTCGTGACCGGTCGCAGTATACTGTGATCTTGGATTTGAGGAACTCGAACCGGCCCATCAGCCAGACCCAGACAGGGTTCTCAGTGACGCCGAGCTCTAGCAGTGCGATTATGATCTTCATGTACTCTTCCACCGGGCTCTCGCTGTCGTAGTCTTCGGCGTGCGCTTGGGCGATGCTCAGCTGCTTCCACAGGTCTTTCTTGAATGCCTGAATCTGCTCTTCGACGTCCACCCACATCTTGCCTGTTGTGATGATAATATGGACTTGCTCGTCGGTCAGACTAGCTCCGTCTTCGGCAGCACGCTCAGCCAGCAACCGTGCCTCAGCGGTGAACGCCTTCGCACGGGCGTAGCCCGCCACCACCGCGTCGTAGTCTCTCTGCCGTATGGAGGCGCGAATGCCGCCTCCGACCTCGTAGATGGGTCTGTGCCTCTCCATGGCATTGATGACTGACTTGAGCTCATCTTCGCGCTGTCGGCCTATCAGGGCGGGGCCCCACACCTCCTCTGCCCGCGCAGCAGCCTCGACGAGTGGCAAGCGTATTGACTTCACGCCAAAGTCGTTTTCCCGTGTGAGCGCGTGCTTGGACGCAGTGTCGGTCATGTCCTGATGTTGGCTCTTGTCGCGATCTGAGTCCTGCTCGCGCTGTCGTGGCGAGGCTGAGGAGTTCGGCACAGTCGCAGAGATGGCGCTCTGGGCGCGCATCTCGTTGTACACATTGTCGATGGTAGCTTTGGCACGGACGAAGCGCTCGAAGTTGGACTCGACCAACACTTTCAACGAGGCAGACTTCTGATCGATCGAGTGCGAGAGGTACTCAAGCCCCTGGAGCAATGACTGCGTTGATGCCGTCGAGTGAACCTGCGACAGAAACAGGCCCGGCGAGAAGGTCGTCGACGAGAGCAAGAAGCGGCTGCGCATGCGCGTGTCGCGATCCACGGGCAGACCCCTCCTCTTCAGTATGCTCACCACGCTGCTTGAGGTGCCCAGCGGGTCGGGCTCGTCCTGTGCCACGAGGTCGTCGTCTGCGGTACGATCGGCGCTGGGGATCATGCTCTTCCTGCGCTCCCCCTGAAGCGCGAAATACCTCGATTTCCGCCGGTCGAGGTGCAACCCCTTGCCGCTAGCTTGCGTGCTGTCATCTGCCTCGTTGTCTGAGATGTCGCTGTCCTCCAGATCGGCGGGCCACTCCTCCGGAAAGGCCGAGGGTAGGTGGTAGTACTCTCTGATCGCCCGCTCGGAGGAGACGGCCATGACTGCGGAGCGGGGGGTGGACGAGCTCCAAGTATGATGGTATGATGTTGATGAGCAATTGCCGCCCAGTCTTCAGGCCTTGATGTCACCCATACCATACCCGCCAATTGCACAGCTCTCAACTCAACCTCAACCGTCCTGACGACCCCTCCGTCCCCCGTTCGCGTCCACGCCGGCGCTCGTTGACACATGCGAGGTGCTGCCGTGAGGGCAGGCGGCGGAGTGGAGTCGCGCAGGAAGGCGGGGCGGAAACGGGAAAAGGGGGGCGGACGATCAGTGACGTCACCGGGTCGGGGCCAGCCGGCTACAGTACACAGTACACAGTACACAGTATACAGTACAAAGCATGTTGTGAATCACACGATGCGAGTTATGTAATTATGCGCGAATAGCTGCGGAACTGGCGGCGGAAGGCGGGGAGGGGCGGCAGAATCGTGACTTTCTGGAAGTTCCGCCGGCCGACGCCGTGGGCGAGGAAGAGACGTCGCGACGACAGCCGGAGGGCAGCTGGCGGGACCCGGGAAGGGCCTGGCGATGGAGCCGTGGAGGTGCACATCTGCAGACGAGGACACGCGAACGCAATAGGCATTGCGAGTCGTCAACGCTGCAGCCAACACCGCCGCATCGCCCCCTTTAGCTGCCGCCACGCCCTCGTCATGCTCGCCAGCCGTGTCTTCGCTAGCCCCGCGCGGCAAGCCTGCACAAGCTCATTCCGTGGCACAGTGAGTGTGGTCCGCCGCGACAATATCCGGCTGACGGCGGTGGTCGCGATAGCGGCTCCTGCTGGGATGCGCGACGACGCGCGCAAACAAGAGCTGGGGGTGCAATTGGCTGACGCGAATGTCTGCAGATACGATGCTTTGCTTCACAGAGTGACAGGGTCGCCAAGTTTCCTGGTCAGAAGGGGCCTGATGTACGTCGCGGGTCCTGCGGAGGCCAATGCCGGCGCGCCGGTGTTGGCGACTTGCTGGCAATGTGGAGGATGGTCGGATTGTGATGCTGGACACACACTCACACTGCATTACAGGGCAAGTACACCGTGACGCTGATCGAGGGCGACGGCATCGGTCCGGAGATCGCAAAGTCAGTCAAGGATATCTTCACCGAAGCCAAGGTCAGAACCGATCTCGACTCCGCACTGCTCTTGCGACATGCCTGAGCTGCAGTCACTGACGAGCAGTGTGCTTCCTGCCTCTCCAGGTCCCGATCAAGTGGGAGCCCGTTGATGTGACGCCCATCCTGAAGGACGGGAAGACCACGATTCCGGAGGATGCCATTCACAGCGTCAGGAGGAACTACGTCGCCCTCAAGGGTCCTCTCGCGGTAGGCACGGACATCATCGGTCATCAGCTACTCTTCTGCCTCTCGTACTGACGACCTGTCTACAGACGCCAGTCGGCAAAGGCCATGTCTCCCTCAATCTGACCCTGCGCCGCACCTTCAACCTCTTTGCGAACGTCCGCCCGTGCCGATCCATTGCCGGCTACAAGACGCCCTACGACAACGTCGACACCGTCCTCATCCGCGAGAACACCGAGGGCGAATACTCCGGCATCGAGCACGTGGTCGTCGACGGCGTCGTGCAGAGCATCAAGCTCATCACGCGCGAGGCCTCGGAGCGCGTGCTGCGGTTCGCCTTCCAGTACGCCCAGTCCGTCGGCAAGAAGAAGGT